>BQNB010162096.1:0-14603 GCA_026074375.1 Tanacetum coccineum | reverse complement strand
GATATCATCCTTTTCACGAATTTTTTGTTTGTTGAGTCTTGACGGGTAAGGCAAATTAGGTTTGGCTTTGTTAGCAACGAAAGAAGGCTCTTTGATTGGTTCTTTGTCTTTGGTTTGTTCTTGGACAAATGGAGGTTGGATGTCTTCGGTGCTTGGTAGCTCTGTATCCTTTGTCACCTCGGGTTTCTTTTCCACCACCGGCGGTGGAATTAGAGGTCCATCGTATGAAACACCACTACAAGTGGTAATTGCCTTGGCTTCGTTCCTAGGGTTTGGAATGGTATTGCTAGGTAAAGAACTTGAACTTGAAGGTTGGTTGGTATTGCCTAAATCATCAAATTAGGTGCAAAGCTTGTTACAAAACTTGTAAATTTCATTTGATTTGCAAACCTTGAATTTGATTTTCACCTTCTTTAAAATTGCATCATTGCTTTGATTAGCTTTCAAAATCTTTTTTCAAAACATTATTATTTTTGAGTATTACTTTAAAAAATCATTATTTGTTTTTTTTTTTTTTTAATTTAATTTTTATTTTTTTTTTTCCCCCCCCTTTTTTGTATTTGTGGTGTCCCCCCCCCCCCCCCCCCCCCCCTCTGGAGCTTGATAAATGTTTTGATGGTTTTGATTAAAGTTTCCTTCCAAAGTTTTGGATGAAATTAGAATTTTTTTTTTTTTCCCCTCTTTTATTTTTTTTTTTTTTTTTATCCTTGTTCTTGGTATCGGTTTTTTTAGTTGTTTTGGACATTTCCGGTTGATGAAACCCGGTGTCTCATTTTGACTTGCCTAATTGGGTAGGAGGATTCCTTTGAACAAAATTGCCAACGACGGCGGTTTGTTGGAATTGATGAATATTATCTTGAAAAACGGGAACATCGTTTCCACCTCGAGTTAACGGACAAAGGTTAAAATTGTGATTTGATCCACAAGTGACACATACTTCCTCAACTGCTTTGACTGGTGCAGGAGTAACAACTAAAGCTTTCATTTCATTCAACATTTTGTTCATCTTGATAGTCATCTTATCCTCGAGAGAAGCGGCTATTTGTTGCATATCGAAAGAATTATTAGAAGATGAAGAATTAGAAAGAGGAGCATCCGTACTCACTCTTGAATCATTAGCACTACTTCTGGAGTAACCAATGGAGTGACAATTGTCCATATTATGCTTTTTCAGAATTTCTAAAGTGTTCTTGGCCTGATTGATAAAAATACCCTTTGGGGACTAGTGGATCTGAAGTCCTAAAAAGAATTTCATCTCCCCCATTAAAGACATTTCAAATCTACTGTGCATTAATTTTTCAAATCGTTTTGAATATTTAGGATTTGTCGATCCAAAAATTATGTCATCAACGTAAATCTGCACAAGTAGAATATCCTCCCCCCCTTGTCTAAAACCAAACTCGGGCTTCACCGAATAGAAAAAAAGGAAAAAGCAAAAGCGTTAATGAAGTGTTCCAGAACTTTCTGATGACTAAACTTGAAGTGACCTTGTAAAAAAAAAAACGAAGGTGACTGTGAGGATCTTGTTTACCCGTAAACTATTGCGTTGCACAAGAGATAAAGGTGTGCTTAAGCTCGAAATAGTTAGCATTGATCGTGGGACAACATAGCATCTTCATAACCCTTCGATGTGTGCTTGTAACATTTTGGCCATCGTTCGAAATTGTCGGCCATAATGTGAACCAATCGTTTTTGTCAACAATTGGTTCAACTCACCGGAAGAGTTTATTTGGTTGACTACGTCCTACGAATTGCGAAACTAGTGCGCATAAAAAGAAAAACTAACAATTAAAAAGCAAAAAACTTTTACACTAATTTTTTTTTTTTTGAATTCTAACTGGTTTAGCACGTAATAGACTTAAACCAAATAATCAACATTCCACGGTACTCTCGAAAATTGCTTTTCAAGTGTGACCGTACTTGGTGAGTCGACACAAATGGCAAGTGTTAAATCTTTGATTACGAATTGGGAACAATTGCAAGTTCACCGGGAAAATTAAAAAATGAATAATATCTCAGAGAAGATATTATTTTGTTTGTTGTTTCGATTACCAACTTTGTTTATTTTATTTTTTTTTTAAAGGACAATTTTTTTATGTTTAATTTTTTTTTATTATCTTTTACTTATACTAAAAAGAAAAGGAAAATATTTTTTTAATTTTTTATATTTTATATTTTTTTTTACTATTTTTGAAATTAAACAAAATGAAACTTTCGAGGACGAAAGGTTCATCAAACCAAATCAACAAACACAAAACGTAGGAATCGTAAACACTAATCCTCGGCAACGGCGCCAAAAACTGTTTCGTAAGTTTTACGTACCTATAAAATATATAATAAAAATACTACTTAGGTAAATTCCAACTATTCACCTTTAACTAAGGTAAAAATAAAACTTTCAAACTTACAAAAAATAATATAAATATATAAAACTAATGTTTAAACCAACCGGTAAGTTTTGATCACCCGGGTCGTTATCCCCAATGACTAGTGAATTGAAACACGTTTTAGGCTTGAATCCTAATTGAATGAAAGCAAAGATATTTGATTGGGGAAAGATAATTAAAAATCAAAATAAAAATTAACAATAAACAAATACGGAAATGCAATTATAAAGCAAATTGACTAAGATTAAACCCTAAAAATTTTGTAACAAATTATACTAAAGAGAGAAAATGGTAAGAAACTTTATAAAAATAAAAGCCCTAATTTTTACTTTTTAATTAAAGTCTAATTAAACTAATTAAAAGCTAAACCTAATTATTTATGAAAATTATAAAACGTAACAAAGAAACTTAACTAAGGACTAATGGTGCAAAGATCCAAGAGACTAACGGGGAATCTTAACAACTAACGGAGGACCAACTTAGTAAACAACTAAATTTGAAAGTTACACTATCTACCCTGAGAATCTACCCCGATCACAAATTAAGTCCAATAAGCATTCGAAAAAATAAGTTGAAGTTTAAAAACAGCCTAAAATTCAAAACTCAAAAGAGAAAAGTTGTAGAACAGCTTAAAGAGAACAACTTTAATGAAAGGACTTATATCTAAAAGAGAACAACTTTTAGAAAATAAGCTATAAAAAACTCAAAATTAGCTCAAAATGTAAAAGGAAAGAAGTTATAAAAAGCTTATAATATGCTTAATCTATAAATGAAAAGAAATAAAGGCTTAAACTACTTTTAAGCTACTGAAATTGATCATGAACTAAGCAAACTCAGAAAATAAGGCATTTAGCACAAAAACCAAATAAGCTAAAAACTTTAAAAAGCTAAACTAGACTCTAAATCTTCAAGGACTTATCAAACTACTTATAATCTATCTATGTAAACTAAAAAATCTAGAATCATAAGCTAAATTAACAAATTAAAATCCTAAAATTCCTAAGTACTGTTTTTGGCTTTTTAACCTTTTTAAGGGTTTTTGACAGCAAAAATAAGCTAGGAAATTAAGCTAGAAAATGAGATTTAAGACTTAATCTATATTAAGCTATAGCTAATATTAACCCTACTTGAATCTAAGAATCTAAAAACTACTTATACTAAACTAAAAACTAAGCTGAAAGTGACAGTATTAACTTAAAGTTAGTACTGGTGTAACCTGCACTAGTGCAACTCACAAGTGCAGGTTTCCTAAAGGAAAACCTGCACTTAAACACACTCAATTAGAGTGTATAAACAAGATGCAAGCAAGATCTAACCCTTGGAGGGCATAGATCTAAATTTCACAAGTGAAATTTAAGGAAAATGTACCCTGGTGCTAGAACAAAGATAATAAGCCATAACTTTTTCAATTTCACAATCTATCTTATAAAAACTCTATGAAAACTAAACTTAATTGAAAACTCAGCTGACTCAAGTAAATTGCACAAGTCTCTTTGACTTTTTGAGGTCAAAGTGTACTAAACCAAACACCCCTTTAAAGTATTGGCAGGTTTTAGTTAAAGCTAATTTTGCAAATCTAATTAACAAGTATTTAATACCAGATAAAAACTAGCTTAAAACAAACTTAATTAACAAGACTTAACAACTAAATAAGCATTAATCTAAGATCTATACTATTTTACTATATTTTTGGTTTTTTAGAGGTTTTTAAGACAAATATATGAAAGACTAAGTTCTAAACTAATTTAATCAAAAACAGGTAAGCAACTATGTTTATTAAGCTAGTTAAGACATAAATAAACACTAATAAGCAAAGTTAATAAGCAAATAGGCAATAAGCAAGTATGTAGTGAAAATTTAAGCTAGAATTGAAAATGAACAAGAAATTTAAAGGTAAAACTTACTTTATCCTCTAGCTAAACAAGAGGTCCAATAATGGCAGCTACAAGCTCCCTAGCTTATTAATAAGCTAGGGTATAAGTCCTTGGGATCTCTTCCAAGTTAAGATCCCCTTCCAAAAGCTCTAATCCAATAAGATCCATGATAGATGTAAGTTAAACTGATTTAAGGTTTAAGTAAGATTAATACTGAATTCAATAAGCTCTATTTCAGCTTATAGACTGAAAGAGCTTTAAATGAGCTTATTAGCTTATTGAGACAACTTAGCTTATTAAGAGAGCTTATGAAAAAGAAATTTGGAGAGATTTAGAAAAACTGAATTTCATTAATAAAAACTTGCTTACAATACTTTTAAGGAAAATTACAAGATTAAAAACAACATTTAAGCTAGGAATTGAAAATTTAAGCTACCACTCGATTCCCCGTGTGTGTGAGAGTGAGGCCCTTTTTATAAGCTCTGAAAGAAGCTTCTAGATTTCCTTGCCTTGCTCTCCAATCCTTCAATCTCTGCCATTCATTTCCCAATCATTGGATCAAAGATTTTAGCCGTTGGATCAATAAGTGACCTCACACGGATTGCCAACGTGGCAATCCATTTGAGGCTCACTTGTGCTTCTTTTCTGAATGTTTTAGCATAAAAACCCACATTCCATTGTGCTTCTTCCATTGATAATGTGGCCTTTGAGTGTGAAAGGGCTTAAGTGATCCATGATTAGACTAATTTGACCCTGCCATTGTACTTATGAGCTCTTGAATTGACTTCCTTGCCCATTAATTCTCATTTGCCCTTTGTTTTACTTTGGAGGTGAAAAGGGGGACGACGGGTGAATAGTAACTAGCCTTCGCGCCTCTTTTATAACTGAATCGGGGTAAAAGTCGTTTGACTTTTGGAGAATGACACAAATGGCCCTTGTCTTTCTTTTCCCTTTTTCTAATTATATATATCTTTCGGAAATTGCAAAACCAGTCCTTTTGGTTAGTAACAAGATAAGTGGGCTAAGGTTTTGGGCTTTAGGATCCAAGAAAGGCCCAATTAGAGGTGAGGGGCTATTTTTGTACTTTTGTGAAACTTTGAGGGCTAAAATGGAATATTGTGGTACTTGTTGACTTTTGTTGACCAATGATTGACTTTTCTTTGACTGGATTTGACTGAGGCTTGACTTTTTTGGCTTCGGCTTTGAATCTTTAGCTTCTTTTTGTACTCTTCTGATTCTCGTGTCTTGCCTGTTTATGACTGTTTTCTTGTGATTTTTGATATATCCATACCTACATTCACAAAACACAAATACAAGCATATTTTTGCCATTTTTGGTCTGTTTTGAGTTTAATTGGGTTATTTTAGATACAAACGGATATGTGTATTCTACACTTATCAACTCTCTTTACACATGTGCATCGATATTTGAAAGTGTTTCGCACATGTGGGTAAGAGTGAAAAGGCACTTTGAGTCTTTAGATCACTTATTATTTTTCAAGATCAAATTTTAATAACATTTTCTCCCCTTATTTAAAATTATAAATCTCTTAGTGTTTTAAATACCAATTGATTTAAATTTATCATGAAAAATTTACGGGAAGAAAAATGTTTATGCGTGAATTATGTGGAACATTTTTTTTGCTCCCCTTTAATTTTACATATGTTTGACATCACAAAAATGATACCAATTCTGTAAATTAGATATAAAATTGAGGGTGAGACAATGTTGAGCACACAATTCTGAAAGATTATGAAATGTCATTGAAGAATTCTTGAAAAATTGTGCTCAGACACTGGATCATCTTATAACAAATATTCGAAAGTTAATTTTGTCGTTATTACCATTGATTTGGTTTTATATAATGTTTTGAATACACAAAAGTTGTCGTTAGATGATGTATCCAAAAACATTAAAAACTTTGGTTTTCGAAATACTCTCCCTCAAAAATTAACTCATTTATAAAAATGATACCACGATTATAAAATGATCGTCTTTGAAAGCTTTGTGCGGAATTGAGTGTTGAACACACAATTTTGAAATCTTTTGAATTGTTATTAAAAAATTCTTGAAAAATTATGCTTAACTTTTAAAAAACTACTTGTTAGAAGACTTCTCTTCTAACACTAAGGATTAGCACACTTATGCATACACTGTTATTTTTTGAGCTTAAAACTTTGAATGTCTTGTATAAACTTGATGCGGATCCACGAACAAAAGAACGAACCTAGGCCAATACCTAGCAGCGACGATACTTGGCCAACCAAGTTACCGGCGTCGGAGATAAATATCTCGACCAACCGAGATCAAGAAACAATAAACGCTTTTGTTAAGAAAACTTTCAATGATAATTCACCATTCAACCAAAAGAGTTTACAAGATTAAATAGGAAACAAAAACAGTAAACAAGGAAACAAATCTTGAAAATTATGGTCCAAGAAACAGAAACGAATCATAAACTAAATTTATTGTCTTCCAATGGTTGAATGGGCTTTAAGAACTTGGTCCGGTTCTAGCCACTTTCATTAGTGGACTCGAGGTTGTCTTCCACTTGGGCTGTTATGTCTGGATTCATATCATCCTCCCCCCCCCTAAAAAACAACTCATCCCGAGTCATCATCAAATGGATCATCACCAACATAAGGAGCGAGATCAGTAACATTAAAAGTAGCCGAGACACCATAATGACCCGGTAAATCAATTTTATATACATTGTTGTTAATGCGCTCAAGAACACGGAATGAACCATCGGCCCAAGGTTGTAACTTAGCAAAACGCCCCAGTGGAAACCTTACACATCTCTAGAAAATCCAGACGAGATCACCAACTTAAAAAACCACTTTCCGCCGATGTTTATTGGCACGAGCTTGATATTTAAAATTGTGCTTAGTAATCTGATCGCGTACCTGTTCATGAGGCAACTTGATTTGTTTTGCCCGATCACTTCCTTCTGCATTATACTGCGTAACCCCTGCCAATGGTGCGAGATCAAGGGGTGTAAACGGGTTGCGCCCATAAACCACCAGAAGAGGGCTACACCCCGTTGAACTATAAGTGGACCTATTATATGCGAACTCAGCTTGTGGGAGGGCAAGATCCCATTGCTTTTTGTTGTCACCCACGAGACAACGAAGAAGATTCCCCAAGCTATGGTTAGTGACTTCAGTTTGATCGTCGGTTTGTGGGTGATGAGAATAGCTAAATTGCAGCTTTGCCCCCAATCGTCTCCAAAGAGTGCGCCAAAAGTGACCCACAAATTTCACATATCTGTCTGATGTGATTGTTTTTAGTATCCCATGTAACTTAATGATCTCAGAAAAATATAACCATGCCACCTCTGATGCATCATATGTTTTCGAACACGGGACAAAGTGAGCCATTTTAGAAAAATGATCCACAACAACCATAATAGAGTATTTCTTTCGTTGCGTAAGCGATAAACCATGGACGAAATCAATGCTAACATCCTCCCATGGTCCAAACAACATGGGTAGTGGTGTATATAACCCCTGTTTAGTGTGATGAGTCTTGGCAAGACGGCATGTGCGACAACGATTTAGAACTTTCACCACATCATGTACAAGGTTGGGCCAAAAAAATGCTCAACAACAAGTGAGACGGTTTTTGACCGTCCAAAGTTACCTGCCAATGCTCCCTGATGACATTCAAGAATAATGGATTCCCGAAACGAAGATAAAGGAACACATAAACAAGGTCCCTTAAAGAGCAAGCCATCGCGCTGAACATAATCGCGAAACGAAGTAACCCCACATGTTTCCCAAATAGCTTTGAAATCGAGATCATCTTTATATAAGACTTTGAAGGGCTCAAAGTCGGCAACCTGAATGGTGGAAGAAATCATTAGAGACGGACGACGACTAAGGGCGTCGGCGACCGTGTTGGCGTTCCTGGCTTTGTGACGGATGACAAAATGAAAATCTTGCAAAGTTTGAACCCATTTTGCATGTCGCGGGTTAAGCTTAGCTTGCCATTGAATAAATTTTAATGCTTGATGATCAGAATAAAGAATGAACTCATTGGGCAGCAAATAGTGTCTCCAATATTCAAGGCTTCGGACGATCGCGTAAAACTCCTTATTATAGATGCTATAACGACGCCGCATTTCATTGAATTTTTCACTAAAAAATGCGATCAGCCTGTTCAATTGGCTCAAGACACCACCGATCCCGACACCCGAAGCGTCACACTCTACTTGAAACACATTGGCGAAATTTGGCAAAGCGAGTACTGGCGCTTTTGTAACAGATTTTTTTAGAAGTTCGAAAGCCGCCTAAGAAGTTGTGGACCAAGAAAATTTACTACTCTTCAAACAATATGTGATTGGTGCCGTAATTGTGCTAAAGTTTTTAATAAAACGGCGATAGAATAAAACAAGGCCATGAAAACTTCGCACTTCGTATAAGGATGTCGGAGTTGGCCATGTTGTTATTGCTTCAACCTTCTTATTTTCCATGCGGATGCCATTGCCCGACACCAAGTACCCCAAAAAAATAACTTCGTCTAACAGGAAATGACATTTTTTCTTGTTGGCGAATAATTTTTGATCTCGAAGAACCAACAAAAAACCTGTTCGTGATGATAGTAAATTGTTGTTCCAAGGTTTGTTGCTAAAAATTAAGATGTCATCCAAATAAAACGACTAACATTTTGCCGAGTAAAAGGTTTGAAAAACATGATTCATTAAACGCCTATGAAGGTACTTTGATCGTTTGATAACCAAATAAGGCATACCATCACTCGTTAAGGCCGTTCGGTGGTCTGAAATCAGTGTTCCACCTCATCTCGTCCATCATTACCGGATCTGGTAATAGTCGCTTCGCAAATCAATTTTAGAAAATAGTTTAGCCCCGTCCAGGTGATCAAGAAGATCGTCAAAACGTGGTATTGGAAAAAGGTATTTAATGGTGATTTTGTTCACTACACGACAATCAATACACATTCGAAAAGTACAATTCGGTTTAGGAACCAGTAAAGCGGGTACCGCATAAGGACTCATGCTTTCTTGGATGAGGCCTTTGTCTAGAAGTTCGGTCACTTGGCGATGTAGCTCTGCATATTCTTTTGGGTTCATTCGGTAGGCTGGTTTGTTTGGGATACTCGCACCAGGAACAAAGTCGATGCAATGTTGAATATCATGCATTAAAGGTAGCCCAGCCGAAATGCCATCTGGAAAAACATCGGCGAACTCACGAAGGAGTGGAAGCACCACTGCTGGACATTCCAAAGGTTCTGGATTCGCTTCGACCACCACTAAGGCCAGAACATGTGCAGAGGTTGGCTGTTTTGCGAGACCCACAAAGTTAGGCTTTGTCTACGGCTGTTGTGGCTCATCGTTTGGGTTGAGTGGAGCTAAAGTAATGCTGAGACCGTCCTTTTTGAAAGAGTACGTGTTACAAAACCTATCATGTTTGACACGCTGATCATACAGCCATGGACGGCCCAAAAGAATGTGGCATGCGTCCATGGGAATCACCTCACACCAAAGTTCATCAGTGTACTTATTGCCAATTGAAAATTGTACCAAACATTTATAAGTAACCTGGACCAAGTTTCCTTGCTTCAGCCATGTGAGTTTGTATGGATCAGGGTGTTTTTGGGTGGGTAGACTGAGCTTTTCAACCATCGTGGTAGCTACCATATTTTCGTAACTTCCGCCGTCCACAGTGACCATACACACTTTGCCCTTTGACGTACACTGTGTTCTAAAAATGTTGTTGCGGAGCCATGTAGTATCATCGCCATGATAAGAAGGAATGACGTTGAGAATGCGGCGAGACACAAGAATCTCACCCCGATCAGGGTAAAGTACTTCAGTGGGTTCCTCCTCCTCCTTTGTGTCATACGTTGGTTCTGGCTCGTCCACAAAAGAAAGTATTTGCTTGTTTGGGCAATCCCGTTTAAGATGACCCAAGCCTTGACATTTAAAACATCATAGAGCGTTTGACGTTCCCGTTTGAGTAGTTGGAATCATAGGTGGTTCAGTGTTGATTGGGCCGACCCAAGGAGCCGATGTAGGTGGACGGGATGTTGTCAGGAACTTAGTTAACGGTTTGAGTTTTTTATTGAGTTGTTGTTCGACCCATAAAGATAGCCTACACACATCATAGAAAGAATAATATTGTTGTAACATTACCACGTTCGTAATATCCCGTCGGAGGATACTCAAGAAACATGTAATAACTTGTTCTTCATCTTTGTCTGCCCCACAACGCATTTGCATGCGCTCAAATTCGCGAATGCGTTCTTCAACGGGTAAGGAACCCTGTTTGAGGTTATGATAATCCAAATATGCATCTTGTTTGTATGTAACAGGAAGAAACTTGGCTTTTAAAAGGCGTTTCATCTTTTCCCATGACTCAACTTTATGTTTTCCTTCTCGATAACGTTTATCCTGCACATGATCCCACCACAACGAGGCATATTTTTTAATTTAATGGCTACAAGTTTTACCTTTAAGTGGTCGGGGACGTCACGAAGATCAAATATACGTTTCACTGTTTGGAGCCAATCCAGAAAGTCATCGGGTTGTAACCGACCTTTAAACTCCTGGATTCGGTACGCAAACCCAAGGACCGTAGATGGTCAACTTGTTGTTGTGGTTGCACTCGTGGTGACCTGGGTTGCTGGTGGGGTGGGGTACGTTGTTGCTGGGGCTAGCGAGCAAAAAAAATTTCAAACTCGTCGTCGCTATCTTCGGATTCATTCACAGTGGTTTGTGTCTCTAAGCTTTCTCCCCTCTCTTCGAACCTGTCAAAAGAATTTGTTTCTAATTCTTGAATCCGTTGACGGAGGTGTTCTATCTCAGCATCTCAAGGATCACGTGCTTCATAACCATTGCCTCTGGCGGCGAATCGACGGTTCGGTTGGTGGTGATCTCTTCCTGACATCCTGAGCTTCTTGGGATCTGGTACCACTTGATGCGGATCTACGAACAAAAGAACGAACCTAGGCCAATACCTAGAGGCGACGATACTTGGCCAACAAAGTTACCAGCGTCGGAGATAAATATCTCGGCTAAACGAGATCAAGAAACAATAAACGCTTTTGTTAAGAAAACTTTTAATGATAATTCACATTCAACCAAAAGAGTTTACAAGATTAAATAGGAAACAAAAACAGTAAACAAGGAAACAAATTTCGAAAATTATGGTCCAAGAAACAGAAACGAATCATAAACTAAATTTATTGTCTTCCAATGGTTGAATGGGCTTTAATAACTTGGGCCGGTTCTAGCCACTTTCATTAGTGGACTCGAGGTTGTCTTCCACTTGGGCTGTTATGTCTGGATCCGTATCAAAACAACTCAAGTATGAGAAAATTGCTTTTCTCATTGTTAGGATAAGTTACCGTTAAAGATAAACTTTCCTTTCTTTGAAGTCTAGGTTATGTACTGAATTGTACATAAGCCATTAAGAAAATTAGAAATGACATATTTTGAAACGTTTGAACTCTTACTTGAACTTCATTTACACACCCGTGTCAATGTTACTAGACATTTCTAGGGACGCAAATGTTATCGATTCCAAGAGATATGTCGAGAAGATTCTTTTTGGAATTTTTTTGATTTTTTGATTTTGTATTTTGCTTTTTGAAGATTTTCTATTTTTGTATTTGTTTTTATAGGTTTTATATTTTTGTATTTACTTTTTCAAAAATATTTACAACTCGATGTTTGATGTAATTT
Organism: Tanacetum coccineum; assembly: GCA_026074375.1. Classification (NCBI taxonomy): domain Eukaryota; kingdom Viridiplantae; phylum Streptophyta; class Magnoliopsida; order Asterales; family Asteraceae; genus Tanacetum; species Tanacetum coccineum. The sequence continues at coordinate 2,637 of BQNB010162096.1, read as the reverse complement.
ATCAAGCAGTCTCATTTGCCAGAACCTTCAGTTCTGCTAGAGTTAAACATCTCATGCCGAGTCGTCCAACAAGGTACTCAAACCTTTCTTGCGAAAGAGCTTTCATAAACATGTCGACTAACTTGTATTCAGTTCTGACAAAAGTATAATTCAACTATTCCACGTTTAACCTGTTCCTTGATAAAGTGGTAACGGACATTGATGTGCTTGGTGCGAGAATGTTGCACTGGGTTGCACGAGATGGCTATGGCTGACTGTGAGTCGCAGTACAATGGTATTCGGTTGTAGTCAAAGCCATAATCCTTAAGCTTCGTCATCATCCAAAGAACTTGAGCATAACTTGCAGATAACACCACATACTCAGCTTCTGCTGTTGACATTGCAGTGAAATCTTGCTTCTTAGACATCCAACTGACTAACTTGTCACCTAATAATTGTATTCCTCCAGAAGTGCTTTTGTGTGTATCAAGACATCCTGCATGGTCAGCATTTGAAAAAGCGATTAGTTCAAGACCAAAATGTAACATCCAGGAATTTTCGAAATTTTAAATGACTATTTTACCCTTTGACTTTTTGGGTCTCACTTGGCTTTTTGACTTTTGGTCTTTTATTGTCACATAAAAGCAATTACCGCGTGACTGGTAAAATTTTTGGAACATATTTTAATAATAAATCATATTTATTATTACACACCTCGACTACAAAGTTATTTTTAACTTATTTGACTTGAAAACAAAAAAGATATATACTAATTTTTAGCTGACTTATCAAAAACAACTAGCTAAACCACATTTTCACAACTCGGACTCTAAGGCTATTTGATGTAAAACGACATTCCGGACAACTTTTTAGTTTTGCTTGAGACCTGAAAACAAGCAGAAAGAGGCTAAAACAGCCTCGCAAAAATTTTGAAGACCGCGCACAGCGCGTACCGACATGAAAATATTTAAATTATATTTAATTATCGCTTTTTATTAAATTAAAATATTTAATAAATTACTTAGCATTTTAATTAAAAACGTTTGTTAAAAACGCGAATATTCGGTTTAAAAATCATTTTTATTTCCGGACAAAGTTTACCAGTAATATACAAGATAAATAACAAACGTTTTTAAATAAATTGATAAAACGTTTATGAAAATTAGTCGAGTGAATACTCATTTTCGTTGGAAAATGATTTGAAAAACAATGGCACAAGTTTCGTGACTTGAATCATCCGTTAAGTCACTCAACCGAGTCCCGAACGGCTATTTTACAAAATAATACTCAAAAGTTACACTTTTAGTCCCTGTGAGATATTTACATAATCAACCCTCAACTATTATACACATTACACTTTGATTTAAACTTTTTTTATATATATAAAAAGTTTTACATTTTTTTCATTTTATAAAAAATAACACACACATAAACATATTACATGCTCTCTCTCCCTCTCCCCAGTTTCCGGCGAGTTTTCCGGCCGAGTCCAAAAATGTTCCTCGTCAACCGATCTACCCGATCTACTAGTTCACGCGCCGCCACGCGCCACTCGTCACCACCACCGAAGCCACCACCATTGCATCCATCACCACCACCCTCGTGGTCTCCACACCATCCCACCATCACTACCACTGCTGCGGTAGCAGCCACCAACCACCAAAACCACCAACATCATCACATCCACCACTATATACCACCCGCACCATCACCAACGCCCCCACCACCACAGCCACGCCACCCTCAAGGGTGCGTGTGGTTTCTCATGCCCAACAAAGGGTGCGTTGGGTTTCTGAGTCACCCACCAGGGTGCATTTGTTTTGTCAAGAACACCCACAAGGGTGCGTTGGATTAACAGACCACCCATGGGGGTGTGTTTAGCTCGTCCCGCCAGCAAGGGTGCGTGGGTTTGGTCTCGGCACCAAAAGGGTTCGTTTGGTTTGTACATTGACACCCAAAAGGTGCGTTCAGATCCGGGTCGGCAGCCGAGGGTGTGTTTAGTGGTGTTCTCAGCCGCTAGGGTGTTTGTTTCGGTGGATCAGCCAACGCAGGGTGCGTTGGGTTTTCATAATATAGGGTGCGTTTGATTTGTTTGCACCAGCAGGGGTGCGTTCGGTCTGGGTTATCGCGCATAGGGTGCGCTTGGTTACATATCACCACAACTAGGGTGCATTTGGTTTTGGCAGAATTTGCGCAAGGGTGCGTTTGGCTGTTAGACAGCCTATAAGGTGTGATTGGTTGGGCAGAAAATACTAAGGGCGTGTTTGGTTTGACTGTTAAGCACTACAAGGGTGTGTTTGGTATAAGAAAAACACACTAAGGGTGCGTTTGGTATAAGAAAAACACACTAAGGGTGCGTTTGGTTGCTGTTGGTCAGCTTAGGGGTGTTTGGTTTTAATGTTAACGTCAGTTAGGGAGCGTTTGGGTGTGCAGAAACTCCATGAAGGAGTGTTTGGGTGAGCAGAAACAACCTTAGGGTGTTATGATTTATATAAATCGAACAATAAATATAACATAAGATTTTATAAATATTAAACCGAATTAAATGGTGGTTAATGGTTAAATAAACATGTCATATATTATTTGATCTCGTCTAATATTATATATATTGAAACATGCGAATATTTGCAATATATATATTGATTAAGGGAAAACGTT
>BQNB010162095.1:717-14603 GCA_026074375.1 Tanacetum coccineum | reverse complement strand
GATTGAGCTAACACTGGAACAATCACAACAAGGTGTTAGTAATGACATCTTAGTAAGCATTGAAGGGGTTAAAGAATAAAAAATAAATGTATAGATAAATGGTCTAAAGAAAGAAGCCCTCCACATAATTTAGGCAGAAACCGGGTCAATACATAATCTATCAGATTCACAAAGATGAATTCTGGTATTGAAAACAATATATCATGGACCCAGTGATGCACTGCACAACCCTTCCCAGTCATTCAAGTTTTTCTCAACAAATACTTTTCTTATTTTTCATGGAGATACACACGACTTCTATTGATTTTCTCACTCTGAGTTAGTTGATATTGAATAGGTGGCAGTCAGCTCCAGCCTTCGATTACTAAAACCAAAACGCGTTAATCGAGTCTAGATCCAAGAGATCAATAAAATAAATCTCATTAGGACACATTCCATGACAAACACTTGTTGAACACCAATAAGTTCACAAGCTGTTAAGAATAGTCCTATGCATTATCCTTGTGATTCTACTAGAACATTCAGAGTGATACTCTTTAGTATTCACAGTGATGAATGGAAATCCTTCCAGAGTCAACATCAAACAGCTTTACGGTAGGTGACTTGCAAGATTCTATATGAATCAGGCTTGTGTCAACTAGATTTCAATTCGGTCCAACAAATGAATTGACGACTCAATCAGAAAGATAGTAATTATCTGATTCACTTAAATCGTGTTCTCTTCTTTGAGACGTTTTGGTATTGAGAACAAGCAAGCATGGTAAATCTAATACATCTGTGTTAGAAGATCATATGCTTTGAGATGGAAACCCTATTAAGGAGATTCTTTGACTCTACCTGATTACAGGTACAGTATTTATATTGTAAAACGGTCCTACAGAACCAGAGGTTAATGCAACCGAATCTCGATGAATGACAAAGCCATATTCGTCCATATCTGTTGTTTATCACTAACATTCAAATGCAAGTACAAACGACGTTGTTGCATCCTCATTCTAGTAGATTTGGATTCATAACCACGTGCTTATGCTCAAACTACAAAGACATGCTATAAGCATCAAGATTCAAGAATCAAGAAAGTTCAAGAATTAAAGACAAAGACTTTCGCAAACTCTGATATTAATGATCCCTCCTCAGAAACCAAGCTTCGAGGGAGATTATTAGAGAGATTTCAAATAGATGCAAAGTATGAGCATGTTGGTCAAGACACAAGATTGTAAGATGGCAAAAACGACAAAGACAAACAAGGAAAAGATTAAAAGATCTCAGAAGAAAAGAAAAAGTCAAAAGACAATGACAACGGCTAAAGATCAAAGATCACATAGCATGAAGGAACAAGCCTACAACACAATAAAGACCAAAGACTCAAGAACTTAAAGACAAAGAAATCTCAACAAAGTCCAAGGAAGTAAGATTCAAGATCTCACCTTAAGAATTCGAAGACCACACATTAGGGGAGATTGTTAGCCTCAAATTATGTTTTTGAACATGGAAGCTCAGAATCTACAGGAAGCCTCGCTTCGGGGGAGATTGTTAGCCTTAAAATATTTAGTCGAACAAGGAAGCTCGGCTATGAATCATGGAAGCTTAGTCTTTACTTAATTATATGTTGTAATAGGCTAGAAAGGGTAAACTAGCTCATTTATGTAAGCTAATCGGTCACGTGTTATGGGCTAAAGCCTAAGTAATCCCGAGCTCGGCCCGTAGAAATAACCTAGGCGTCATAAATGCTTAAGGGAGTATAAATACCCCTCTCCAAGTGTGGAGAGGGTGTTGGTTTTCATTGTAATTTTCACATAGTAATCAACCATTCTTATTTTCTCTCTACTTTATTTCTCTTGTTTCCCTCTCTAAACTTCTTCCTACTTCCTTCTCCTTTCTTGTTTAATTCGTGATCCTAGTATGAAGTGTAAGTAATTCTTGGTCCTGATAGATAGTAGTAAATATGGATTCTCTTTATGTTTCACAGAGACAAGAGCCCCTATTTGATCATCCTCGGCTTGTTCATCCATAGCTTGTTCATTCCCTTTCTACCTTTTATCAGCATCTTTTTCTTCTTTTGCTTTCTCTGCGTCATTCATTTCTGCATCATCCATCACTTGATCATCATTTTCTGATTCAGTTCTTTCATCATCAGTTTCTTCTATTTCAATACTCTTATCATTGTCTTGCTTCTCTTCATCATCATTGGCTTCTTCTTCATCATCATCTGTTTCTTCGACATCATCTGTTTCTTCAATATGTGCCTCATCATCATCATGAACTTCTTCATCATCAGATGAGACCCATTTAATCTCTCCTTCTATTACATCTTTATCATCAACAGTCTCTTCATCTTCATCCATTTCACTTTCAGTGTCAGAACCCCAATCATCATCATCTGGAGCTTTAGTTTTGCCTTTTGACTCATCAGGAACCTTTGGTGTAATACCAGCTCCTTCATTTGAGCCTTTAGATTTGACTTTTGGTTCATCAGGAACCTCTGGTATAGTACCAGCTCCCTCACTTGAGCCTCTGGATTGTTGCTGAAGTTGGTTAGCTTTCTTACTGGCTTTAATGGCTTTCTTTGTATCAGCAGCTAACTGTTCTTCTTCAGTCAAGATTTAAATACCTTCCAAAACAAGAAAACAAATCTAAAAAGTGGATCCTAGTCGTTATTTTGTGTTGAACCAATATGTCCCATAGACCTTAAAGATCTTCTCAACAGGAAATAAAAAACTCTTCATCGATCTTAAAAAGAAAAGAAACCAAAAATAAACAACCTACATGGTATTTTTTGTCTTCGACCTTCACATTAAAAGGACAAAGTGCTAGTATCTCATAATCAATTATTATTGTGTGCATAAAGACAAATTGAGCATGTATAATTTATGGGGTAGATAAGATAGGAAAATGCCCATTTGTTATGATCTGGGTGCCAAAACAAGAAAGAGCATGAGGTTTGGTGATATGAAACGTTTGGTAGATGACGTCTTATCAAATGGAAAAGTTATCACTGATGGGGGCGGATGTTGTGATTAGGGTTGAGAAGTGCGTAAAATTAGGGCTATAACTAATTATATATTCCTACTAGATGGATTGTCCTTTCGTATGGGCTGTTAAACCAAGTATTGCTATGATCCTTAAGTATGGGCTTAATACTTGCTTATAAGTGTTGTGGATTTTTTTGGCCCAATTGCTTATTACTGTGACCATATCTGAAAGTTTTTTGGTCAAGTAAAATGTTATTCTCAATCTTGGTTATCATTGAGCTAATTTTAGCACAGTATGTGGTCTTTTGTTATATTTTTGAGGTTTAAAATGACAAAGAGACAAAGTGACGAGACCGGGATTTATTCTTTTCAAGTATCATGTTAAACGACAACGGATAGTATTTGGTACTTGAATGACAAGTGATCACGAAGTTTATTTAGTATCCCTTATTTGAGAATGAAGTGGGTTTCACGAAGGCGTCTACTATATTTATCATCGAGTCTTCCTTCTATTTTCTACCCCTTCTTGCTTCAAACCTGATCTATGATTGATGGACTTGCTTGACCTATACAGCTTATGATTGAGATTGAACTATTCAGGTTTCCAGTAGTGGGAGTTGGTATGGTTGAAGACCTGGATAACTATCACTTAAAGGAGTTACAATGCAGTACTCAATGTCACACGCAGAAGTCGATGTGGATAATTTCAAGAGGTGATGTACTTCTTATACTTTTAGGACTTGGGTATATGTGTATTATAGTTTAATTTGCACCGTTCTTATATTCAAACACCAAGTGCAAGCTTAAGTAACAAATTTGGGGGTTTTACTTTATTTCAAGTTTGATATATCGGTTTATTCACCAATGATAACTACAAATAGCCAGACAGAATACTGAGGTTGGTAGGTTAGCCTGAGAGTTTAAAGGTTGAAGATTGTATCATCAATTCTCCACAGGATTATTATTGTGCTATTCTAAGACAATGGTACTTCAGAGTCTAAGCAAAATTCTCAAAGTTCTTCAATGACATTCATATACAAGATCTTGATTATACCAAGTTTTCTTCATTCTTTCTTCATCTCATACTATGGTTTGTGAAGTCAAGAGGGTAACGATTTGTTTGGAATTCAAGATTTCTGCCTAAGACAAGAACTTCTCGAGTATATAGGCGTACACGACAATGATGCTTTCGAGAGTTCGCAACCATCATAGGGGAAAATGTGTACTTTGATGTTACCAAGTTAACTTCTAGATGGAAGTAGTGTAAACTACTTTACTTAGTATGGTTTGTGAAGTATACTGCATACATGAGAAGAATTGTTGCTGATTTCTTCGCATGTACCCCCCGAACGAATATTTCACCAAGATCCCAAATGCCAAAAAAGTAGTAGTTACTTGTGTGGCTTTATCTTCAACAAAATTTTTCGTTGTGCACGTCAATGACATGTAGAAGATGGTTGAAGCTACATCAAAGTTTTAGAATTTGCTCAAGATAAGGATGTTGGTGTAGGGGGAAGCTGATTCAGAAACTTCGCCATAAAAGGAGTCTATGAAGAAAGCTTTTCAAGACCATGTTGAATAAATTAGGGTGGAAGTTAATCCAATCATGCATACTAACAATGGTTCCTTTACAAGATAAAGACACTAAAGATCCAAGCTAGAGTCCGAGTTTCAAGACCAAGAGAACTTAGAAGATATCTTCAGCATTGGAAGCGCTTTGAAAGACTTTATTTTGTTGTATTTGTACTTGTTAGGAACATTGTAAGTAAATCTGTATGTCCACATATTGGGGGAAGATTGTTAGCCTTAAAATATGTCGACTTATACGGAATTACATTAGTTAACTATTTACTATATACGCAAGGACTAGAAACGACAATATAGGATAGTTATGGCGTATAATAACCCCTCTTACTTCCAATGAGGGGTGAGGATTCATTTTGTATCATTAGGTGTGTGTGTTTTTCTCTCTCTAGATACACACATCTTTTCCTCTCTACACTTCTACTCTCATTTAATAATATGGCTACTTATTTGTTTCATCCTCCCCGACCTCTCGAATCTACATAAATCTTACTATTTTCGATCCTACATATTCCCTATAGGAGTTCGCATTGTACTTTCTTTTAAATTTCATCGTATGTGTGGATGATTTAAATTTTCCTATCAAATTTATGTGTCGTGAAAACTTCGTCGATTTTACTTTAATTCCCTATTTATTTATACAAGCCACTTTCTAAATTATTATAGCCCTTTAAATATTTCTACAATCATTTTACGAACTATTTTCACTATCATTGATAAACTATCTTACTATCATCTAATAAACCATCATTTTATTAACTATTCTTACTAAAGTAATAACTACTTTATCATCGCTTAGCAAACTACCATCTTATAAACTATTTTCCTACTATCACATAAAACATATTGCTATCACTTAAGGACCTATTTTATTATCACCATGAAAAAAATTGTTTTACCATCATCTTATGAAAATTTTACTATCACTTATGAACTATTTAACTATCATCTTATAAACCATCTTACGGTTATCTCGAAAACCATTTTGTTGTCATCCTATAAACTACCTTGTTTTCATCTTGTGAATTAATTTATCACACTATAAAACTATTTTGATACTGCTTTATGCATAACGTTAGTTTGACGAAAATGAGCATTGCTTCGTTAGTCCTCTATTATACATAGCCTGACACCTATGCTCTAATTTCAGAAGGACTTTGCCATGCTGAGTAGTAGTCACCTTAAAACTTTTGTCAAAATCAATTCTCTACTTACGTCCTCGAAAAGAAAAGTTTTTTTGTGAGCGTGTTCATAAAACCTGTGTGTCACGGGAAACTGAATTAGAAATCATAGTAACTAAGTAGACCTTTACACCACCTTACTACATAGAGTCAACATCATCTTATGCAAAATCCTAGGTCGAAACATCGAGACACATCACTAGTCACCCTAGGATGATCTACTAACAAGTTTGGTCGCCATTAAGGAATTCACTAAATCGCTCATTTAATGTCAACGTAATACCTTAAAACTTAGTAGTTGCGACACCATCATATGTATAAATTCATTATCACCCTAAAAAAAAAATGTCACAGCTGACGCTTTAAGCTAAAAGGAACAGATAAGGCCCCTAGTATTCAAATTTTAGTCACAACAAATAAATTTTAAACCCGCCATTACAAATCTCGGATGCTCAACTGAAGCAATTAAGGAGTAGAATGTTGAGAACAAAATCTTAAGTGGTATAGACAAGGAATTGAAACCTGTCCTGATGAGACTCTTTGCAATAAGAAAACAAAGTTAGTTTACACATTTTAGGAGGATTAAAATAAGTATCCGCACCTCTTCAACACCACTCCGGAAGTCACTCAAACTGAATTTCGAGACAAAATTCTTTTAACACGGGGAGACTGTTGATCCCACTTGAATGGATCTTGAATTCCTTAGCTTGTGTAAGGTTTAGTTATGCAAGATAAATCCTACACAACTATAGTAATTCAAGAATGATTATTCAAGTGGGATCAACAAGTGGTATCAGAGCTTTTTTCTTTGAGAAACTTTGCTAAGAAGACATGGATCAAGACTCGTAGTAATAGGTGGCTATGCATCAAAATGCCTATTATGCTCAAACAGGATCGTGAGTATGAGCTTTAGCGGGTGAGGATGGAACAGTACATACAGATGATTAGGAATTCATAGAGAATGGGAATGCACCTCTAGTAACAAAAGTTGTTGAAGGTGTTGAGACTACAATTGCTCCTTCAACTGCTAAAGAAAAGGCACAAAGGAGGTTAGAATTGAAGGCAAGAAGCACTTTATTGATGGGCATCCCTAATGAACATCAATTGAAGTTTAACTCCATCAAAGATGCCAAGTCATTGCTGCAGGCTGTTGAGAAGAGGTTTGGAGGGAATGCTGCTACTAAAAAGACTCAGAGGAATCTTCTAAAGCAGCAGTATGAAAAATTTACTGTATCTAGCTTAGAGGTATTAGATCAAATCTTTGATAGGCTTCAAAAGCTTATCAGTCAGTTAGAGATTCATGGTGAAAGTATCTCACAAGAAGATGTGAATCAGAAGTTCTTAAGAAGTCTGTCACCAGAATGGAACACACATACCATTGTGTGGAGGAACAAGCCTGAGATAGATACATTAAGCTTGGATGATCTTTACAACAACCTAAAGATCTATGAACCAGAAGTCAAAGGAACATCAAGCTCAAACCCAAATAAACAAAACATAGCCTTTGTGTCCTCAAACAGCACCAGCAGTACAAATGGAGCAGTTAATACTGCTCATGGTGCTACAACTGCTAGCACTCAAGCTACTGCTGTTAACTCAACAAAAATTAATAACTTGAGTGATGCTGTCATCTATGCTTTCTTTGTAAGTCAACCAAACAGTCTACAACTTGACAATGAGGACTTGCAACAAATTAATCCTGATGATTTAGAAGAGATAGACTTGAGGTGGTAGATGGCTATGCTAACAATGAGGGCAAGGAGATTCTTGAAGAACACTGTAAGGAAGTTTTCTATGAATGGTACTGAAACCATTGTGTTTGATAAGTCCAAGGTAGAGTGTTACAACTGCCACAAAAGGGGACACTTTGCAAGGGAGTGCAGGGCTCCAAGGAACCAAGAAAACAGGAATAGGGAGGGCACAAGAAAGGTTGTACCAGTGGAGACAACTACTTCCAATGCTTTGATCTCATGTGATGGTCTTGGTGATTATGATTGGAGTGATCAAACAAAAGAAGGTCCAACTAACTTTGCACTCATGGCTTACTCTTCTACAAGTTCTAATTCTGAGGTATCTAATTCTTGACGCCAGATTAATTTATCCGATCTCTGACAGTCCATGGGTAAGCCCGGTACACTGTGTACCAAAAAAGGGTGGCATGACCGTCGTCAAAAATGATGAAAATGATTTAATACCGGACTTCGATTGGTAACCAGGGTGTGGAGAGTGGCAATTGACTATGGAAAGTTTATGAAGTACCGATGGACCACTTTCACTTCCCATTCATGGATCATAAATGCTCGAAAGACTCGCGGGAAATCAATACTATTGTTTCCTCGATGGCTTCTCAGGTTATTTTCAGATTCCCATAGACCCGAAGGACCAAGAAAAGACAACATTTACTTGCCCATACGGAACGTTTGCCTATCGCCGCATGCCTTTTGGGCTATGCAATGCACCTGGCACGTTTCAACGATGTATGATGGCAATCTTCCATGACATGATTGAAAAGACAATGGAAGTGTTTATGGATGACTTTTCAGTCTTTGGGGATTCCTTCTCTACATGCCTATCCCATTTGGAAAAAATGTTAAAACGGTGTGAAGACACCAATTTGGTCCTAAACTGGGAGAAAAGCCATTTTATGGTGAAGGAAGGCATTGTTCTTGGACACAAAATCTCTAAGTCAGGAATTGAGGTCGACCGAGCTAAAGTTGACGTTATCGCCAAGCTCCCTCACCCGACTACCGTGAAAGGTGTCCGTAGTTTTCTTGGGCATGCCGGTTTTTACCGACGTTTCATACAAGACTTCTCAAAAATGCCCGTTAATGACGTCACTGTGAAAAAGAGACTCAATTTTTACTTCATCAAAGGTGTATCGACATACTTTAATACACTTAAAGAAATTGAGAGGCTCCCAATTTTGATCGTTGTCACACTGGGACTTGACCTCTCGAAATAATGTGTGATTGCAAGCGTCTTTTGTAAATTGGGGCAAACCTTAGGCAGCGAAAAAAACAAGGCATTTTCCAATCCAATTCACTATGCCAGCAAAACAATGACCGAAGCTCAAGCACACTACACTACGACCCGATAAAAAAGAATGCTTGCGTTGTGTACGCTTTTGAGAGAAGTTCTGTATATCTCGTTTTGTCATGAGCATAGTGTATACTGACCCTTCTGCTTTGCTATAAAGTGTCTCTTCACTAAAAAGATTGCTAAGTAAGACTAAGCGGTGGGATCCTTTTGCTTCAGAATTTGATGTTATCATCGGACAAAAAAGGTGCAGAGAATCTGGCGGCCCCGATCATCTTTCCAGACTTGAGAACCATCATCAAGTTAAACTCTGTAGAACATGGAAATCACGGAAAATTTCCCTCGAAACTCTTGGATCGGTTGCTCTTCGTGTTGATAGTACCCACATGGTTTGCAGATTTCGAACTACCATGCGGGGATTTTATTGTTTCAATGGAATGTCATCCCAGCAGAGAAAAACAAGTTTTTAAAATATGTCAACATACTTCTGGATGACCCCTTCTTGTTTATATCTAGTGCGGATTAAGTGATCCGGCGTGTGTACACGGTAAAGAGCTTCGAACATCCTCGAAGGCTTGACACAATGGGACCTCGGTGGGGACATCACGGTTTGCAATCTCACGCCAAAAGGTCTTTGATGCGGATTCTTTTTGGACCTTACAATTTACAAAGAGCCTAACGTGTTGGTTCCAAAAATTGCGAACTCGCGGACCCCGCCAACGACAAGGAAAAAATTTCACAAAGGGATGAGGATGCCTCAAAATTCCTATTAAGTTTGTGACATCTTTGAGTTTGGGGCATGAATATCATGGACTATTCCCATCATCAAAAGGAAACAAATACATACTTGTGGCTGTGGACTACCTGTCAAAATAGAGTTTTAAAGCGGAAGCACTCACCACCAACGACGCCCGAGTTGTTTGCAAATTTCTAAAATTCTCTTTGCCAGATTCGGTGCCCTCCGTGCTATTTAAGTGATCGTGGATCACATTTTTGCAATGAACCAGTTTGCCAAGGTCATGTTAATTATTGGAGTCACTCATCGTCTTCCACGCGTATCACCACAAACAAGTGGGCAGGTTGAGTCTCGAATCATGGCTATAAAAGAATTATTGATAGGACAGTGGAGCGGGAAAATCTGTGCTCTGGTCGGGACAAAACTGGATGACGCTCTATGGGCCTTCCGTACAGCGTACAAAACACCCATCGGGTGCACTCCGTACAAGCTTGTATATGGAAAGGCATGTCATCTGCCGGTTGAGTTGGAGCACAAAGCTTACTTTGGGCCTAAGCATTGCAACGCTTGATCTAAAAATCGCTGGGTGATCAGCTAAGTTTCAACTCAATGATTAAATGAATGCGTTGATCAAGCCTATGAAAATTCTTTGATTTACAAGGAGAAAACTAAGAGAATCCATGATGCCAAGATCAAAAACCGCGTTTTCAACGTCGGTGATCAAGTCTTCCTCTTTAACTAGATTGAAAAATTTTCTTCGGCAAGTTGAGAAATCCGATGGTCAGGACCATTGTACCACTTGTTCAAGTCTTTCCGTATGCACCGTTGTGTCTATCTAAACTTCGGGGCCAAACTTCAAAGTTAAATGGTCATCGTTGAAGCATATTTGGTAGGGGATGTCCCTGTTATGGATATCCCGGATCTCCAAACCTTCCCCAAGGACAAATGAATACGGGGATTAGGTCAAGTTTAGTGACCCTAAACAAGCGCTTCGTGGGAGGCACCCCATGCTTATCCATAGTTATGTTATGTAGTAATAAATAAGTGTTTTGTTGTTGTGAGGAGGCTCGCCTCTTTCCTTTTCTGTGTTTTGTATTTTGTGTTGTATGTCCAGGATGTCCCAGATTTTTGAAGCCTCTCGTGCTCGCGGTTTTTGTCCTTCGATCACAAGAGCTTCACATCCTCAGCTTCATTTTGGGATCCGAAGTCTAATCTTATCGACTAACGTTTATTTTTTCTTTAGCATAATCATAAACGGCTTAGGATTTACGTAGAAACCCTGGTAAACATTGAGGCCTGGTATGTAGTCAGGTGACGGTGGGGCTACTGGCTGTATAGGGAGTCCGTCGTATCCTAATACGATGACCCGTGGAATGCCTCCCTCAGATACCTCCTCATCATCGGCTCCCCAGAAGGCTCTGCCGGGCTCAGAGTCGGTGTAGACGGAAGTGTAGGTAACCGCAGATGATGCAGAAGACATGACTACTGCAAAAAGCAAAAATAGCTTATATAAGTATTACTTATAAGAGAGATCGGTATGATATGACTATAAGTTTTAATTATAAGAGTGGTCTCTATGTTATATCTATAAGTTTTACTTATAAGAGTCTTATAGTAATATACGTAATATATTTTATATATACGTATGTCAATCATGTAAGCACTTAGTAATTACTAATGCTAAAACAGTGTGTATCATGTAAGCATATATCCTAGATGCAAACAAGTAATGTATGTATATCCCGTGCAAATCCCGTTTGTGAATAAAGTGTTTGAAAATGGTTATAGTCCAGACAAAACTTTTGACCTGGTTCTCTATAACCTTGGCTCTAGATACCAATCTGTAACACCCCCAAATCTGGGTAGCAGCGGAATATAATGTATATCCGAGGGCGTTACTTCATAGATCAATAGCACAAGATATGAGAACGACCACTAAACGTGTCGTTTGAAAAAGATACATTGGATTAACAAAATACTTGTCTGTTACATAAGCTCATGGCTTCAAATTGTTCAACAGTATAAATAAAGATTTCGGTTTATAACAATTGTCCCCAAAATGTAATAAGACCCCAAATCTTTGATATGACTCTTCAATTATTGACTTCCAATGTATCACTGCACCTCGTGCCTTATTGACCTGAGAAAACATGCTTAAAACGTCAACATAAAGTTGGTGAATTCATAGGTTTATGTAAATCAATAGTAGGACCGCAAGATTTTCAAATGTATGATTAAGCAACAAATGCAAACATCATAAAAAGTAACTACGTTTTCCTAAGCTCATGACACTGAAGCTCGACATGTATGAATGCAATAAATTGCCAATAAATGCCCGTGAATGATGTTCTAACCCGCAACATCCCAATCCGACATGGTATACGTTTGTTGTCCGGCAACCCGGCACAGTGAGCGCTACTCACCCAAACGGGGATGTCAATCCCAAATAGATCTATTTATAACATTCGCGCTCACAATCCAGTAATTGACAGTTCATGATAATGGGCTCAGTGGGTTATCGCTACTTAGGCAAACACGTAATCATAGTATAAAATGTACACTTGCGTCCAATTTGTAAAACAAAGCATGTTCTCACCCCAAAGATGTAAATCATTTAAATAATTGTAAAACATAGGGCTATGAACTCACCTTAGTAAATAGTCCTCTGGAAATGATAATATATATCCAAGCACGACAAATGAATCACATCGTCAAATACCTAAGTAAATACGGTCAGTCTTAGTCTATAAGTTTCGGCTAAAGACTTAATGCATAAATTACAATAATTTACTAGTTGATATATACCATTATCACTTGTGTGGTGGTTGGTATGCGTTTAATTACACATACTTTTCACCATTAAAATCGGACTTAAATGACCAAAAACGTACCAAGAATACATTGTATTTGTATGTTTTCACTTATCTTGTGCACGAAACGGATATCCAAGAAAAGGACAAAAAATCAAGCAAAAACGGACAAAACCAAGCACGGAATGGAAAAGCATGGAAAAGCCAAAGTTAAATCAAAGCCAAAGTCCAAGAAATCAAAAGTCAACCAAATGGTCAACTCTGAAAAGTCAAAGTCAACACCAAAGCCTTAAACGAAGTAATGTTAAATGGGCCCACCTGTACCCATCTAATGGGCCGGGTCAGCCTATGTATACATTACATGAAGACTTTAAGCCCAAGTTTAAATAAAAAGGGCCATTTCCTTTTATAATTATAACCGGCCCAAACTGCTAATGCCCAATCCATTCCCATTTCCCATTTAACCTTCGTTAGTCCCTTTAGGGACTAACTTTGCAAAACCTCATATAACTTTGAGGGGGCATTTCTGCCATCCCCCAAAGTTGAATCCACCACAAAGGACCATCCTTGCAATTCGACAATATACTTTGAGGGGCCATTTGTGCCACACTCCCAAACTTCACCCCTGACAACATATACACCCTTTATAACAATTTTTCCTGCCCAAAC
Organism: Tanacetum coccineum; assembly: GCA_026074375.1. Taxonomy (NCBI): domain Eukaryota; kingdom Viridiplantae; phylum Streptophyta; class Magnoliopsida; order Asterales; family Asteraceae; genus Tanacetum; species Tanacetum coccineum. The sequence continues at coordinate 1,615 of BQNB010162095.1, read as the reverse complement.
CAAACTCCACTATTCACGCTTCCCTGTCCCCCCTCCTAGACCATTGTTCACCTCCAGCCAAAAATGTCACCACCACTCTCCCCCACCTCACAAACCAACAAGGCCAAGCTGGCAATCCTAAGTACAACCATTGGCCAACAAAGATCAACGGTGTAGATCATTCTCCTTGGAGACAAAGGCAATTTGATGGCTAAGATGAGCTTAGGGTTTCACCCTCACAACAAACATACTTTTGTTTCTGTCTCAGCTAAGAAACACAACTAGAAGAAGACAAAGATTAAAGAGAGGGCAAGCACTTAGTCGTTTTTATATAAATAGGGTGTCTTGTAAGCCATTTGGCCATCTATCTAGTTTTTTTTAACTTAGTTTTCACCTAGTTAGTTTTCCAGCAAATTTAGTTCTTAATTTTACTTGTAATGTTTTCAAGTTAATGAAATTTAAAGTTTCTTAAAATCTGTTTTAAGTTCTTATTCTCTTTAAGTGTTCACTTATGTTTCATAAGCTAATATAAGCTCTCATTTAAGCTATTTTATAACCTGTTTTAATATAAAAAAATTTACTTAGATATAAAAACTGTTAAGGAAAATCAAAAAAAAAATCCACCCCTAAAGTTACCTCAGCTAATTTTGGAAGATAAGCTAAAAAGGGAAGAGCTTATAGACCCCCACTAGCTTGTCTTTGACAAGCTAGAGCTTGTAGAATCTTTTTATAAGCCCTGTTTTGAGCAAGGGTGTTGTAAGTCTCTCTATTTTTCTTATTTTTCTTATTTACTATATAACTGCTTATTAGTACTTATTTATTGCTTATATTTGCTTATTTATGCTTTGTTATTATGTTTAGTGCTTATCTTGCTTAGTTTTTAGTTTAAAAGTGATTCGTGCAAATTTCTTAGTTAGTA
>BQNB010162094.1:0-14603 GCA_026074375.1 Tanacetum coccineum | reverse complement strand
GCATTTTAAGTCCGTTTTTGGTTATTTTAGCTTGTTTTTAAAGGTAAAAGGTATGTGTATTTAAGCACATACCAATGCTTAATATACGAAGAGTGAGCAGTCCTTTTGTTCAACAATTTGGGTGTGATTGGTTCCATGTTATCCTTATCCATGTTTTAATTCTTTTATAAACGGAATGATTTCATCTCGAAAACAAGCCTTTGTATGTTCAAACCCCCATGTGCCCTCAGTGATAGCTGTGGCAGTGGTTCTTTCTTTGACAACCAGATCAAAGCTAGTGAGATAGCGTTTGAGCTCTTTCAAGCGTATACACTATACTTACTGTTGGAAGTTCTTTTGGAACCTCAATTGTGATGGTTGTTGAAGAATGAGATGGGTCTGAAGCTGGGACCGAAGTTGCTTTCCAATAGGCATGTTCACTATATAAATCAGATTGTCGAACAAATCGTTTGTTGTAATCGTTATTAAGAATAGCATAATTAATAGGTTTCGTGTTCACTCTATGTTTTACAACCAATGGATCTTGTTCTTTCAAAAGCATTTTGACAAGAATCTCCTCACAAAGCATTAATGTATTCCATCAGAATCGGGATCACAAACAGTATCCATTTAAGAATGACATTCCGTCATATAGTTTGCTTTGACTCCCGAACTTTCTTCAGGATAGAAAGGGTTTTTCAAAAAGATTGTTTTTCGTGGAATTGATTCATAACAAAATTTTGGATTTAGTCATCTCACGGATACAGTTTGGCAGATTGATCCTCTTTTGAAATGATTATTATCAAGTTGCTTAATTTTTCTTTTCCAAAGCAAATTTCTCTATTCAATATTTCTGTTTTCTTCATTTTTAATACCTTTTAAGAATCAGAATAATATTTTTTCATTTAAAGAATCTTTCTTGTACTTGTTCAAAAGAGTTTCCTTATGACGTATAATCTAGGCATACTCATTAATTTGATCCTGAAAACTATTTTCAACATTTTGAATTTCTTTCAATTCTTGAACCTCTTCTTTCTATTGTCAAGCATCGGTAGTCAGGCTTTATTAACATTGGTGCAATGCGTCACTTGGGTACTTAATTGTGCATACATAGATTATATCAGGACATTTGTTGAGCAGAAGAGTTTAGAATTCTGGGACAATTTCCTGTTGTGTGTTCACTTCAGATACTGAGAATAAGAAATGATTATTGTATCATTGGTTATTTTCAGTTTCTGTCTGACTTACATCATTGGACTGTTCAGAAGATGGTCATTATCTGCTCATTTTGATTGAATAAATCATATGTCAGATTATCTGGATTGTGTACCTCAGTGAGTGCATCTGAGCCATTCCTTGAGAGATTGGCCATAAGACCAATCTTGGCTGAGTTGAGTTCATCACTATCAGAGTCATAGGCATCCAGATCATTGGCTTGATAAGCAGCATTGTGGGTAATGACAGTCTGAGAGGTTTGAATGTCAGGAAGTCCTAGATCTGCCAAAATGCTATTTCTTCCTTGTTAAAGCTTTGACCTCTTGCTTGAGCTTGAGACCTAGCAACACTTTATATTGAACCATGTTTCTATCCCTTTTCCTCTTGGGCTTAGTACATGCTTGGCCCATATGGACCCTCCTTTGTAATTATAACAGATGATAGTCTGTTGTTTCCCCGTGTTGCTTCCACTTGTACCAGGTGTGTATTTTCTCGTTGTTCCAGCAGCATAAGTAGTTTGTCTCCCCTGAACAGGTTGCACAGTTACTTTTCCATCATAGATGGTGGCTTGTTGACGAGGGTTTGACGAAGTTCTTAGCTGATTGTTGGTTAGTACGGTACGGGATGTGACAACAGCAGTTTAAGAATGACATCCATTGTGATGATCGCCATCAATTGGATCATCCCCGTTATGAGAACACAGAACAACTAGACCGGTGTCTGAGTTGGGTAAAATTATGGTTGTTGCTGTTGGTAGGTGTGGGAGATTATTCCAACTTGTGAGATTGATGGTTGTGATGAATAAACGCTGTGGTGAACGGAGGATTTATACTCATTTGATGGATAAGTAATTGAAAGAGGTGTTGATTGATTGGTTATGAATTGTTGAGTCTGATACGGTGGAACAAACTGTGAAGACTGATATGGTGAAACATGAAGTTGAGATAGAGACTTTGGGTGAGTGTGTAGATGAGATTGATAAGCTGGCTGAGTTAATTGTTGAGAATGCAACTAAAGCAAGAGGATCAGTGTTGCGTTCATGCATCAAACGAACTTTATTTTGGCTGTCTTTTCATGTTGTTGTAGATAAGCATGAACGCTGATCAACATTTTTTGTTGTGTGCAAGTCTTTGACCAATTTAACATCAGTAACAAATTTGCTCCATTCATCAGGAAGAGTGTTTAAAAAATTGGTGTTAACTTGAAATTGCTCCAATGGCATCTTGTAGATGTTCATATCATTGAGTAACAACGCGAACCTCAAGTAGTACTCATGTAACGATTCTCCTTTCTTGTAAGTGAATTTATCGAATTCATCATACAACTTGCACTCGCGCTCTTGTTTTGTTAACGACGTTCCTTGCATTAGTAGTTTAATCTTCTCCCAAAGATCCTTTGCTACACGATGTTGACTCACAAGAGCATAGATTTCAGTTGGAAGACCTTGGAGAATGATGTTAATTGCTTTGATGTCACAATCAGCTTGAATGGCTTCAGCGGGAGTGAGTTCAATGTATTCCTTAAGCCTTGTTACTCCATCCACAGTGATTGAAGGCCAAACCAGTGGTCCTTTTTCAACAGAGGCAAGAATCATTCTTCCATGAGGTCTATTCAACATATACAGTTCCATTCGGCTTTTCTATGAATCATACAAGCGTTTTTCAAGCATCGGTGGTTTGTTGTCTCCTCCAGAAAGAAGTGACTTATCGGCAAGAGTCGTCATTGTGGTATCAAAAAGATTACAAATCGATCGATCGGTGGTAGAAAGAAATTGTGTTTGGTTATGTGATTGTTGAGTCTTGAAATGAAACTACACGGGATTTTACAATTCTCGACAAAACCGGGAAAACAAGTGTTTGTTTCACGGGATTTTACAAGTCAAAGAAATAAACCGTATAATTTAGAACTTTGAGTTTATAAGGTATTGATCTTGAAAGATTACTAGTTCGGTTGAAACAAAATTAACTTGTTCGGTTGAAACTAAATTAACTAGTTCGGTTCAAGATAAATTCACTCGTTCGGTTCTAACTAAATCAATCTAGTTTGGTTCAAAGTGAATTAACTCGTTCGGTTTTAACTAAGTTAATCTAGTTCATTTCAAAGTGAATTAACTCGTTCGGTTCCAACTACTACGAAACTCAAATTTTCAAAACTCAAAAAGACACATTTTTGAAAGGTTTTTAGCAAAAAATCTTGTACAACAAGTGTTACTAACCCTATAGAACAATAAAAATGACAACTTTAAGGTTTTTAGGCCAAAAAATTTTAGATCAAAATTTTGCTTTTTATAAAGATTTTGAACACAAATCACAAGACAAACACAAAAACTAAACACGCCACTCCATGGCTCTTGATACCAATTGTAGAAACATGTAATCTTATGATCAAACCAAGAACAAGAGAGAGATATGGGTTGTGATGTTAGAGAGGGAAAGTGATAGAATGTGGATGATGTTATTACTATGTGGAAAATATGGAAGAAATGAAACCAACCAACCCCTCTCCAAGGCTAGGAGAGGGTTTATATAGTACATGGATGGCCGGCCCATGGGCTATGATGGGCTTCCCATGGGTCTTGGGCCGGACTAGATTACTAATCTAATCATTACACTAACTACGAGCTAAGACTATTACAACTTGGAAGTGACCGACACTTTTTGTGTTTCCAACAATAACTAAAAGAATTCACATACAAACAAAAACATGATGCGTTTCTATTTAATTCAAATCTAAAATGCGCCAAAACTTAAAATGTGTACATAAAAACAAAAAAGTGATGCGTTTATATTTACTCCGAATTAAAAATATGCCATAGCTAGCAATGTTCACATGAGAAGAAAAAAGTGATGCGTGTATATATCCAAAACGCGCCACTATATTTTAAATTGACAAAAAAAAATTGGTAAGGCGCGTTTGCATTTACAAACTCAACAAAAATGAGATGCGTTTAATCTAAAACTCGCCACTCTTCATTTTGAAAACGCGCCATAATCTTTTGATGTGATATGATGTGTGATAAATCACATAGAATGTTGTATTGATGTGGCGACCATTCTACATCTTAATGCTTCATCTCCTCAAATATGTTCCTCATACACCAACAAAGAGATGCCACCTAGCCCATTATAACCCATTCAAAAAGTTGTTTAAAAGATACCATTTGTTGAACTCGGGTTTGTGTTTATATTTTATAATACAAAATAATAACAGCGCATGGGATGTTGCATGCCCTAAAGCACTCGGAGGTGTCAGGGTTAGTTTTGGTAAATCAAAGAAATATGGTTCATATTGGTAAATGAGTTCTACTTTTAGTTTAGATTGGTAATTTACTTCGCTTTTATTGTGAACCCGGAGGGTTTAGCCGCACTGTTCATAAGTCAAGCCGGTTCCCACCAATCCTCCACTCAAAATTTTAGCTAATCGCATGTTTTACACCTATAATCCAGGATTATATAACTTTCATCAAAATTCAGTTAACATACTTCCAGAATTATCACTTCAACAATTATAAAAAAGGATAGGTTATAAAGACCTCCTATTTTTACAAGTAATACCCTCATGTTTTCGGTTTTTTTATTTTAATTTATCTTTGTAATTTTGTTTATATTATAATACCGTGAAATGAGAGGTGCATAACAAAAAAAATTAAGTTTAACAAGTCAAACTTATTAAATTGACAAAAAGTAAGGATTAAATAAAAAAACTCTGTTGTATCACTGGAGTCAAAAAGTTGTGAAAGTTATAGAAAAGTTCGAAACATGCGGGCGCGTCGCTAGTAGTACACCCTTATCAAAATACATCATAAAATTAAGTTTGGGCAAAATACATAAGCAAATTAAGGTTGGGTTTAATTATCCGGAACCATCAGTTCATCAGCTGCAAAAAGATGGTTTCACTAACACAAGATTAGAAATTAAAGGTATGTTGTTTTATGTGAATTTTTTTTTTTTTTTTGAACAGCGGATTTTATTAAGAAACTAGCAAGAAGCTAGAATTACAGAGAAATCAAAGAAGGGTTTTTAAGCCAATCATCCCAACTGAACGATGCTTTACATCTAGACTTACACCAATAAAAAGATATGGAAACAACATCATCAAAAATAATCGCCTTTGAAGGTTTCTTCTCCTCGAATAGAAGTTTGTTTCGATAAGACCACACAAGCCACCAAACCACAAAAAAGACACATTGGATCATCATCTTAACTTTAGACTGAAGACGTAAAGAGGCCATCCAGCTGATCCATTCAGTGAAGGAGTTAACGTCCGAATATTCGATATCCCACCAAGAACAAATTTTGCGCGCAATTTGTCTGACTAAACAACAACTAAAAAATATATGTCTCGTAGATTCAACCCCCCTATCACAAATGGGACAAAGGATAGAATCGATCTCAATACCTCTACGCGAAATATTGAATCTCGTAGGAAGCGCTTCCAATTTGATTTTCCAAGCTAGAATATTCACCTTAATCGGGACACTTTTAATCCAAAGAGTTTTAGAATCAACCGTCAAGAGACGTTGATCATCAATAAATCTCCGAATAGAAGCGACAGAAAACTCCCCCGATCCCTCTAAAGACCAGAACCATCTATCAGGACACGGATTAAGCACGATCGGAATGAGCAAGTCCGTAAGCTTCTTGAACTGAGACTGCTCGATTCCTCCTCTAATGCTGCGACGGAAGTTATTATCAAGGCTGGGCTCATTAAGCTTCATACAGATTGACGCATCTTTAATATTATCAAGAGCATAAATACGGGGAAATAAGAGCTTCAAAGGCTTGCTGCCAATCCAAATATCGTCCCAGAATTTCGTAGTTTCGCCATTGCCCACTTTAATATACATAAAATCACGCATGTTAATACCTTGATCTTTCAACTTCCTGACTTCATTAATAATATCTTATATCTCTCCGCAAGACTGCTAGATATTAGAGACTTTTATTTACTCACCATCAATCTCCGTAAAATAGCCTTATTTAATCTAGACCAATAACAGATTCATTATGGGAATAATCTTTTTTTACTTCAGAACCATTTCATACAAAAGAGCTCGTTAAGAGCAAAAAGGCTTGAAACTCCAAGAACCACCTTTTATTTGGCCCCATAACACACTTCATTCCATTTTAAACAGCAAGATTTGTTACTTTTGAGAGCATGTCCATTAAAAAATGGCATCGGACGAGATTCAAGCTGACTCGAAGCACCGTTTAAGGGAATGTAGATAACATTGTGAAATATCGATCGAACCTAAGGACCTATTTAAGGAAAGTAAGCTACCTATAATTGCAAGAGACTTCTAATTCAATTGGATAAGCGAGATTTCACCTTTATCAAATAAATTCCGTCCAAGCTTGTTAACGGGACATGTTGCCTCCCACTTTCTTGTTCCTAAGTAAGTAAACGGCGTATTAAGAATTAGACAAACAGCAGTTTTGAAGCCACCTTTCTTTGATCTATTCTCTACAACAATTTAAACTCCCATATCTTTCTTTTAGACATATGATACGTAATCCGAAGCTCGAAAGAAGCATTCCAAAAATTTGACAAGAGTATTAATATTATCATCACACCATTGGACCCACAAACACCGCATCGTACGCATAGAACATATGAGAAAGATTCAACAAGGACTTAGATGAATTCCTTTAAATGAAACCGACGTACACCAACAATTTGACAAATGATAAATGTAGGCTCTCCAGAATTAATTAAAAAGGATCGGAGTACAAGGGGTCACCTTGCTTAAGCCCTTTGATAGAATTGAAATTCTTCAGTAGGACTCACGTTTTTTGATGATGGAACACCTCGAAGATCTTAAACACTTTGAATCCCAGTCGGCGCCAATTATGCAAAACCGAACTTTTTAGAACATCATCCAAGTAAATCCAACGAACCTGAATCATATGCTTTTTGAATCAACCTGGAAGTTTAAGGATTGCATTTTTATTGGACTTACAAATTGATATGACCTCATTAAGAATGAATGGCCCGTCTAAGATTTGTCTTCGGAATTAAAGCTCGATTGAACTTCATTAACCCAATATACACTCAAAAACTCCCACAGACGATTTGGCCAAGATCTTAGCTTGATTTGGTAAATGCTTCCAATAAGACTACATTGGTCTAAAGTTTTAACCAAAGTAGCGTCATGGAACTTTAGGGATTAAGGCTTTGAATACCAAGCATTACATCCCTTGGGAATGGCACGAAGGTAAAGAACTAATTAACGCCGCCAAAAAATCATCATTTTCAATACATGATCCAAAATTGTCTATATAGCCAAACGAAAATCAAGCCGGTCCAGGAGATTTGTCGGTAAACTCACAATCCCAACACAGCCTTCTTTACTTCGCCTCTTTAGACGCCGCACCTTCTAATTCAGTTTGTTGATCGTTAGAAATAGTCTTAGGAAATTCATTCAATAAGAATTCGATTAGCAGTAGGTTTTTCAAATCTTTTTCCGAAAACGAAGAAAAAATTCAGTTTTAATAACGTTCGGATAATCTTCCACTTTCAATCAACCATAATACTCGAATGAGTAGATTGACTTCTTTTTTGATTCAACGACCCCATGAAATATCGAGGAGTTATCTTCCCCCTCAATCGCCATTTAACCTTAGCCTTTTGTGCCCAATCATTTACAATGAATTTTATCAAGGGATTATTGAATGGATTTAATAACCGCCATTCTTATTTTATTAATGATATCAGAAGCTAGGCCTTTTCAATATCGCATTTTTATGTTAAGCTCTTCTTTAAGAATACCAGAAACCTCCATTCTTGCTTTTACTAGATTTTTAAGCCAACTCACGAATTTTCCTTTATGAAATTTAAACTTTTGCATCACGTTCTATCATGCATTAGTTTCCACTAGGGGACAGAATTCCATGTGTCATGACAAATTATTAAAAACCATCCAATTCCGTCCAATGGTTGAATTACCTAACGGGTATCAGGGCAGTAGTCATGATATGGATTCACGAAGAAGAATAGGGCGATTGATACCGATAACGAATAATATCAAATGAAGTAGCACACATAATATACGGATATGGAATTAAATAAATTTCAGCAAATTAAGAAACTGTCAAGTTTTACTCTATATTGTAGCGGATTTGTGACACATGTAAACGAACTACTTACCTAGCGGAACATCTCCTAAGGCCCCGGCATTTGCAATATACGTGTTGAACATCTCAGCACCTTGAACATTCAATAACGATTCAAATCTTTCAAGTTATTTCCGTCTCAGTCAATTGAATCGCCCATTTTTAGCACATCACCGTCCAATCTTTTATTTATACTACTCCCACAATAATCACTTAAATCTTTTGGTCTCCTCAAGTCATGAGGCGCATAACCGACCACCATCAAGATCCTTAACACCAGATTTCAACCAAGTTCCGTACTTATAATGAAAAAATCCCGAAAACAGTAACATTATCTTTTTGGAAAGGGAATGTGGATCCCAAATGCCAAGAATTCCTCCCGAATTGATCTGTATCGCTATGAGCGTAATCAAAAAATATAATTTCCACAACAAGGCCTTGACCTACACCAAAGGTTCACATCTTACTCCATTTTTGTTCCTAGAAGAGCCAAAAAAATCTCACTTTATTTTTAAACAATAAAATACCTTAAACCCAATCTCTTTTGGCATATTGGTAGGCCTTGAATGTTCAACGAAAGACATTCATCGATTACACACCCCGACACTCTTGTGATTCTATAATCTCACTTATATTTATTTACACAAACCTTTTAACTATGATATCCCCATTGCTTGTCCAACCTTCACAAGTTCTCCAGATCAACAAAAGGATGACCCCCTGATTGGGAGCACTGGTTTTTTAAAGATACCAGAACTACTGAGCCCGAATCTCTTCTTTAGAACCGTCTGTAATTATTTATCACTTCCTGTTCATTATGTTCTTTCTCCACGTTCGAGGCGTTGTAACATCATCTAACGCTTCAACCAACATATTATTCGCATGGGGATAACCTCTTTAGGAGATAAAATGGTGGGAATTTGATACTAATGATCAGTACAGGTATGTTTTGCATCTTATCTTTATTCCTTTGTTGTGGATATAGTAGATGCCAAAGGATCTTCGGGGTTTATTGTTTTGTTCTAAAGGATCATCTAGTTCATAGCTATATGGATCTTATTTCCACATTTCAGCATCATCAAAGTTGTACAGCTCCAATGGGCACTATTTGAGTGTCACTTTAGACCCTTCTTCAGTTCATCATCACTCATCAAATTCAATCAGCGAATTCTGGAACACATACCTAGGGTTTCTTTAGCGCGTAATACAAAAACTATAACTCGGAAGTTAACTTAAAGTTCTCAAATATTATTTCCAAGTTTTGAATAGATGCATAATCTTTGTAGTATCCAAAAAACATCTTCTTACTGATACCTTCGGTGTCAAGATCTCTCCCCACTTACCTAGCAACTCTTTTTAAAAGGTATTTTTTGACCAAAGTTTAAATGGGACTCCTTCGATCTCAACCCATTAAATTCTACTCTTCAGGACACGAATTCGTTGAAGTTTGTTTAAAATCCGAGAACACGATCCTCAACCCCCTATTCCTGAAATAATTCCTTTAATTTTAGATGAAGGAAATTCACTAAACCCATAGTTCTCCCATATATTGGAGTTTGATCTCGTCAATAACTTAATTCTTTGGGACTACTTAAGATTCGACAAAAGATGCAAACTCTTTAACCATACCCAACAACGGTTTAGAGAGATACTCTTGAATTAAAGACAATCATCATCCTAAAACACGTGAAGGCGCAGATTCACAGTCCTATGCTTCAATGAATTATCGTGTTTTATGAACATGGGTATACGATTTTACCTGCTTTATCTTGACACACTCTTTCGTTATCGTTACTCTTTCTTTTGGCTCATAATCTTTGTCTTTCGAGGCTTTATTAATCTTAAAGAGTTCTATGAAATCTGGCAACGTTTGCATGTAACCTTTGATCGACACACAACCCAAATAGTGCAAAGATTACTTACCATCGTTCATGTTAAACACATTAAGTGAATCGAACAAACCGGTATCTTATTCCCATCTTCGCATTTCTTAATGGAATAAACGACGGTCTAGATAACGATGTCCATATTTCTTGCAAGCATGAAACAAATCTTTGGCGGAAAACACCTCAGGAAAATTCGACACATAGATTGAAGTGGAGATCTTAGCCACATCATCTTCTTTTGTTCTAAAGATACCCATGATACAATACAAAGGTGACCAAAAGATTGGTGCTTCTGTGTGTTTTAGTATGTACTCATAATTGAGTTTTGTTTTCTTAGATTAAATATTATGGTATTGGGTGTTGTAAGTTGTTCTATGGTACTCGAGTTGAATCAAGATAACACATGTGTGCTAACAATGGTTTTTGAACTTTTTGTTTGTTATGTAAAGGTTATTTATGACAAATTTTGTTAAAATTTTATCGACTTTTGAAATAAATCTTACAAAATTTGACGATGAATGGTGTAATAAAATTGGTTATGTGTTTTTAAAGGCTGTTGGAAAAATTTTGCGGGAAACCTACAGGGATAGCCTTCCATGTGCCATCTATCGATGCCTCGGTTGTTGATCTTACCGCCAGGCTCGAGAAGCCAGCCTCAATGATGATATTAATCAAGTAAGGACAGTAAATAACTCTCTTTGGCTTGCAAGATGAATGTGAGCATTTTCACTGCTGATTATCTTGTGAGAAGATAGTATGGGGCTCCTGGGCTATGCAGATCGTTTTATTCAAAGGTATAGCCCACGATGGTATGTCTGCAAGTGCAAATGATGTGACCTTATATTATTAACGGTTTATTAGTAGTTTTGATAGAATTTAGTGTTGATAACTAATGCCTCCATCCCATATTTGTTGCCAACGTTTCTTTTTCGTGTCGTCTTAAATTAATTGTTTACTTCAAAAAAAATAGAGAATTTAGTTCGAGTTTACCATATTATTACAAACACCAAAAAGTTTAAATTAATTAGTTAAAGGTAAACCGTCATTCTGAAAATAAAAATAAAAATTGTAATGATAAAGAGATGTGACGTGGTGAATTAGCGGGACATATACTCCAACTTGTGCCCTCATATGTAACTATTAGAATTAACAGGGAAGTCAAAAGGAATGTTGTGTATTATTTTATTTTATTTTTTGGTCAGAAATACCAATTGTAGTACCCGTTTCTTATGATAGGTTAATAAGACATCTTGGAGGTTAATAAGACATCTTGGCATAGGACATTAATATCCACTAAAACGCAATTTGTACATCCTAGGTTTTCTTTATTTTATTTTATTTTCTTATTTTTTGTTCTTTTTATTTTTTATAATCTTTTTATTATAAAATACAAAACTAAAAGTACGGAACATAAATTTTAAAGTTTAAATAGGTCAAAGTATTAAACCGACAAAAAATACTAGACATAAACCGATAAAAAAATTGTGCTATATTATTAACAGGGAAGTAAAAAGGGAACGATGTTTCGTACTTTTAGTTGTGTACTTTTTTGTGGGCGAGAGGTACCAATTGTAATACCATTTTTATTGTATCTAATACTTATTCTGTACTTTCCTAGAAATTATATAAAAATCCAGAGAGAGAAAACAATGAAATTTGTTTGCCATATTTGACTCTCAATATCTTCATTGATTTCCCACCATTTTCTTTCTTTCATGTCATCGTCCCAAAGAGAATATAGTTAGCCATTTTGCTGCACAACCAGATGAGATAAGAAAACAAGTGAAACACATACCTTCCATAAATTATGTCGTCCACTAGTGTAGATTTCCCATGTAAACTCATCTTAGTAGTCTACAACACATTGCTTTCATCATCATCTGGTGGCCCTTTTAAGGTTTTGGGCATATACAATTATCTTGTAAATTAAACCAATGGTTCATAAACATTTTGATAAGATTACGTGTTACCATTGTCCAAGATTGTGACCATAAACCCGCAACTGATATCTCATCCTTGAGGAAATGAGACACAAAATACCCGAATAGCAAGTTAAAACTCATTGAAAGAATCGTTAAATGACAATTCGATTTGGATATTACATTGGAGTTGTCTTGCCTCGAACCCTCCTTCAGCTCGCTTTACAAGGTCATACGTGTTGAATAATGTGTTTTGCATGGAAAGTAAAATAATGAAAACAAGATAATGGGGGACAAGCCTCACTATTGTTAGTCAAAGACATGTGATAAATGTTTACATGTTTGTGTCTGTAGAAAGAGTTCACACTACAACATGCCTATAGAATTGTCATGCACAAATGTACCAGTGAGTCTACAAAAATAATTCAATATTTTGAGTGATTTAATATTTTGTCTCCTAAATAAAGTTTAATATTTTGTGAGCAATATTTTTTATTTTTTTGAGAATAACATCTCATATATCCAACAATACGGCATGTAGGTACCAAGAAGTTTGTCCCAAATGGGGAAAAAATGCTTAGGAAACAACTTGACCAGGTACTCCATCTTCCCCGCCGTCATCTTCAAATTTAATTACGGCTTTGAGTTCATGCATGCAGTTAAAGCATTAATTTACTTTTAATCTGTCAATTTCGGGTGTACTTTGGAAAGACAAAGGAGATGGTATGCACCTTGCGTCCTCCTTCTGAATTGGTATCCATGACTCGACAGTAGAAATATGTAACTTTAGTAAAGCTCCCACCAAAGACATTTAAGCTGTTTATTGTGTTTCACTTGCACATTGCCATGTTTGAACACATTGTAGTGGATGTTACTATATTCCGTTATTCCAAATGACGGTAACTATGAGAGTTTTTGCTCATCGTCGTGTCTTACTTGCTGATAATAATTTGAAAGCGGTAAATGACCAACATGCTTCCAACACTAAAGATTAGCGATATTGAACTAGCATATGAGCTGATAATGGATACAACGGCTTACGTTAATTAGCATAAGATGTCATGAGATCGACAAAATACAAAAGCCAGCTAATAACATCACAGAATATATATGTCGAAAAGATGAAACTTTTTATAAAATTTTAGCCACTGGCATCGTATTTCACGAGAAACTAGTAGTGACTATAATGATGTCAACAACACTGCTAGATCACCAATGCACATCAGCTTTTGAATCTATAGTTGATCGAAAATACTGTAACTACCAAAAAAATCCCAGTTTACTGTGTCGTAGGCTTTTTGGATATCAGTCTTTAAAGCCGCCCTCTTAGCACCATTCTTCTAATTATAGCCTTTGAGAAGTTCTTGAGTGATCTGCCTTCCTGCCTTCCTGGTATGAATGCACTCTGAGTAGGACTTACCAACTTGCATAGGGCATTTTTAATTCTGTTTGTCAAAATTTTGCGAATGATCTTGTATAGCACATTACAATACGCTATGGGTCTATAATCAGACACTCTTTGTGGAGTCTGTGAACCAAATAATCTTACTCTTATGCTTCATGTGTAAATATTATAATACGAAGGACCAAACTCGTTACTTAGAAAGATTACAACCGCCAAGCGGTTAAGTTAGTTATTTAGTTAGTTAAGAATTCGGTTACAAAACCGAATAGATACAACGAATAGTTACATCGGTTCTTGGCACCGATTAGAAACATATATATGTATCGAATTTAATGGTTAGAAAGTTAGACAAAAAATTACTTATTCATTTACTTTGCAACTCATAACATCGATCCAGGAATTTGGGACAACATTTGGCATCAAGAGCAAGTGTTATATCGTTACGAATTCAAATTCGGATAAAATTCAAACATTTCGACTGGGATACAAACAAAAAGGTTGAACGAGGATCAAGAACAAATTCAGAAAACGTGTTTCTCTTTTCTCTTCCAAGAGAGACAACAAACTTGAATAAGTAGGCGCGAAAAAAGGTAGTGCACGATCATTTTTTGCGTGGGGTTGCAAACGTGGTACACCAAACGACAACGGTGGGACAAAACTTCGTTCAAACTGCGAAGGGAAAGGAAGAAGAAGCCTCGTTTTGTACACGAAAACGAGAGGGAAAGGCGCTGCAAGGTTTTGTTGTGTTGGCTGTTAACGCGGCACAAAACAAACAAAACGAACACTTCGTTTTGGTTAAGAAAACAAGTGGGAAAGACTTTGTGAATCCGGATAAATCAAGACAAAGTCGAAAGGAAAACGCGAGGGTACATCGCGAGGAACGTTGTTGTGGAGAAAGAAAAGAAAAACGTATACGTGACAAGCAAGAAGTAGAAGCGCTCAGGTTTTGGTGTGGAGTTAGTGTCGGAAAGACACAAGAACAACAACAACGAGAATCAGAAGCAAAGAGGTATCGATAACTACACATTAGTTGGTTTGACCCGCAACCTTTTTTGTGTCCCCTTTCTAGAGTTCTATAAATTATTAG
>BQNB010162093.1:5000-14603 GCA_026074375.1 Tanacetum coccineum | reverse complement strand
TCAAAGCCCAAGTTAAACCAAGCCCGGCCCGTTTAGAAGCCCATACGCCTCACTTAAGGCAAAAGGGTATAAATATCCCTTCACCACACTTGGTGAAGGGTGTTGGTTACATTTTCTCTCTTTTGTAACTCACCATTCTCTCTAATCTAGTTGTTTCTCTCTACTTTCTCTCTCTAAGATTTATTCTTATTTTCTAGCATATTGGTAAAGATTAGTGTTGTGTAATGGATTAAACTAGTAGGATAACACCAATACACCTTAAGGGACTAATCCTGTCAATTCCCAACCATCTTTCAACCAATTAACCAAAAAAAACAAACTTTCCCGCCATTGAACTAGTCAGTATTTACTGTTACTCTCAAACCTCGTTTACTGTTCACCAACCCACTCCAAAAACGTTCACTGTTATCACACCCCCACCTCCTACACTCCAATTGCCACCTTACAATCCCTTAACATCTAATTTGACAAGGCAATCAAGGGATTTGATCAATACGACTATGAGGACCAAGAAATTTCAAGGGCTTAGATCAACTTTTGGACTACCTCACACAACAAGCACACCTCTTGAATTCACTCTCAGAAGAAACACACAAGTGAAGCTCAAGACCCTAGAGTTCTTAGTATAAATATAAGCATTTGTAGTTCATTAGCTTTTGTCTAATTTTTGTTAAGTCCAATGTTGTATTAACAAAATTAGTCCAATTTTAATACTGCAATTTACTTTTCATTGTCATTTAAATACTTGTCATTTAAATTCTTGCATTGTAATTTTCTTAAGTTAATGAAATTTTAAGCTTTCTTTAAATTATTGTCATTTACTTTATGCTATTAAATACTGTACCATAATCACTTATATATAAGTTTTTGAGTCATTAAAAAACTCATATAAAAGCTGTTTTTGTTTCTGTCTAAAAAATCAAAAATCACAAAAAAGGTGAATCTGTCAAAGAAAGCAAGGAGCAAGTGAAATATTGGATGTCCTTAAGTTTAGAAATGGGCTCTTGGGGAGTGGACTATAGGAAGGTTCATAAGCTGTTTGAGAGCTTATTGTCTTGCCCATAAGCTTTGGACTCTTGTAAAGCTCACTATTTCCAATTTTTGCTTATTACTGTTCATTTGCTTAAATCGCATATTTATTCTATTTATATTGCTTATTTATGTTTTTTATGCCTTATATGTCCTTATTTTTTATCTTAATGTCCGTTTGTTTCAGTTTTTTGCTAAACTGTCTTTAATTGCTTAATTCTGCTTATTATCTTATTTGCTTATTTAAGTGCTTATCTTTGCTTGTAACCTGCTTATTTTTACTTAACTTTGCATGTTTATCATCTGTTTTCACAAACCTTTGCTTAAAACCTTAAAAATCAGCCTTAAAAATTGACTTAGAAAACTTAAAGGGGTGTTTGGCATAAGGGTGAAAGTGGGTCAAACTTGGTTAAAAATCCATTTGGGTCACTTGGCCACTTTTGGTCAGCCATTTTAAGTTGTTCTTAAGCTGTTTTTAAAGGTTTAAAAGTCTAAAAGTTAGTTTTTAAGTTTTTCTAAGTGGTGTTCAAATCTGTGGTGACACAACAGTGTTGATATTGCTTATTTGATTAAGCTTCCAAACCAGCTTTTAAGTAGTGTTTTAGTGTCCTTTTAAAGTGTGCAATGCAGTAGTGTAGAGGTCTTTTGGTTTACTTTTATTTTAGTCAAAACCTGTCAAGCCAGTTTTCAAGTAAAAAGTCCCTTTTTCATTTTCAATTTTGAGTTACTTAAAATTGTTTTTAGTGTTTGAATTTTTGAGCATAAGCTCACTAGGTGTTAATCTCAATCTGTTTTAGCTTGTTTTTCATTTTGAAGCTTATTTACTAGCTTAATTGTTGGGCTGCAATAAGCCACTTCTCTTTTTAAGAAAACCCAAAAAATTGCAACCTGTGTAAGACAGCCTTTTCACAAGGCTTTTTCTTGGCTTATTTTATTTTCAAATTCCTTTTTCTTTGCTGTTCTAAGAAGCTTATTGTTCAAGCTTTAAGCTGGTGTAACTCACTAAGCCATAAGGATCCCTTTTGGTGCTTAAAAATAAGCCCAAAAGTTGTCCCTTAGGCTGTGTGTTATTCACCTTTAGCTTATAGCTTATTTACTTTTTCTTGCTTATTTTTGTTTGAACTTGCTTATTAGGTATAATAGCTTATCTGTTTTAGCTTATCTTTGATTTCACTTTGCTTATTTTGCCTCAAAAAGCCCACCAGTTTAGCTTAACTTTAGGACTTAGTGTAAAAAAAATAGGTTTAAACTGTTAGTTTTCATTTGCTTATTTAACAGCTTATTTTTGAGTATTTTTAAAAGTCACTTTTTTTAAAGTTTCTATTTTTTGTCTGTTTTATAATTTTGCAAAAAGAAAAAATAAAAAAAAAGTTTTTCTAAAAAGGGAGGCCCAAGGATTCGACCCCTAGACCTCCCCTTTAACACATACTCGTCCCACACTCTCAGCACAGTTAACCACGGCACCAAGGCAAAATGTTTTGCCTTACTGTACCTTTTAATTCTTATACACTTTTTGCCTTTTTAAGCCATAAGCCATTTTCAGCTTATAACAACTTATTTAGATAAGCTGGTTTCTCACTTTTGTTTTTCTTAAAACCAGCACACTCCAAAGTACTTTTCACTATTTTTTCAGATTTTTCCAAATTCGTTTAGTATTTTTAATTAATTTTTCTTATTAAAACAGTTTTTAATTCATAATAAATTAATAAAAAGTCAAAAAAATATAATTCTTTTTTTTTCAAAATTTTCTTTTATCATTTAGCACATAGGAAAATTAGATTTGCATTCGTAGGTTTAAAATTTCAAAATTTTGTTTTTTAAAGAACGGGATTTGACCCCGTTCTCATTTTTAGGTTTAAATCCCTAGTATTGCTTTTGATTTTTAGAGTTTTCCCTTATTCGTTTTTGCATTTTAATCGTAGAATTAGAAATCCCAACCTAAAAATCTTTAACCATTCAAAAACGCGATCATGAACTCGACCGATTCTCAATTCACGCCTCGTTGGGAAACGACCTGGGAGATTTTAGATTTTGCTTTGGTCAAAAGTAATTTTATGAGTCTTTCGGTTAATACTTATCCACTATAATTGATATATAAATAAAACCCTAAAAAGGTTGGTTATCACTAATACTAATCATATTTGTACCTTGTGAACTTTTCGCTCCCAGCAATTATTGTATTAGGTGAATGTGCCATTTTGAGTTTCAACCATGGATCAACGTTTTGCAAAATTTATATGCATCACGTTCCACCGAGAATAATTGAGTTTGAAGGCTAGAACAAGTCCATGGTAGCGACTTTCGTCTCGCGACTCCCAATTTTGCGACTAAGTAACCAGGCTTTTGACACCCCATAGAGAATAGTATCGGAACTCACGGACTTTCGTTTCAAAACTCTTAGGTTTTCCCGTTTATACTTAAAATCATATTTAAAACTAAATAATGTCTTAGGTTTCGAGCATATTTAAAATTTAAGAAAAAGAATTTTCCCTAAATTTAAAAAATCACATATATTTTCACATAACATTAATATAACCATGATACAATTAAAATCCTCGACCTTTTGAAGGCTGCAACACGGTTTGTGAGCTGGCAAGATGCAGCGAAACTTTTATCGTCTCGATTATTATTCCCACTATGGGGCCCTTTTTAAGAGGCAGCAGACATCGGGTTGTGAGTCCGGCAAGATGCCATGCAAACTTTATTAGCCCCACAGTTTATATATTCATCATCGTTAATATTATTATTATTTGGGGTTCACTTTGAAATTACCACGATATATACAGAAATATTCTTTTATGGAAAAATTTAAGAAAAAATTTTTGACAAAGACAAAAATTTTATATGACTATATTTCAAAAATTATTGATTTAAGTTTAATTTTCAAAAATAGCACGTATTATTAGTCCGGTTTGGAGCTTATAGGAGAAAAAAATCACAAATTACACACATGAGCTTGTAAGATTTCCAAATAATCCTTGTTTAGCATCTAACTCATACTTAACTCTATCATTTTTCGTTCTTCGTAAGATCCGTGAATGCTTAGTCTAAAAGTTAAGGAACAAGCTAGAGCTCAACACGCTCGATCGAGTCAAAATTTATTCTTATTCTACCTAGCAGGAAAGTCATAATTGTGAAAAAAACACTTATTTTATTTTTGAAAATTTATAAATTTTTGCATAAAATCACAATATTTTTTTAAAATTTTGGTGGTAAAAACGGGATTACGTTAAAACAACGGCTACAGGCACAATCAAATCGATACATCCCCCCATACTAGAACTAAACATTGTCCTCAATGTTTTAAGAAGGGTCTCTACGTAAATCTAAAGCCGTTTATTAAGTATGCTCAAAGATAAACGTTAGTCGATAAGATTAGGATATTGGATTCCCAAAATGAAGCTGAGGATTTGAAGCTCGAGTGAACGAAGGACAAAACCACGAGCACGAGAGGCTTCAAAATCCGGGCAATCCTGGACATACAACACAAACCACAAAACCCGAGAAAGGAAGAGGCGAGCCTCCTCACATCACAAAACACTTATTCATTACTACTATTATCATTATACTAGGATAAGCATGGGTTGCCACCCATGAAGCGCTTATTTTTGTTAACCGAGTCTTGAGCCTGACTCGATCCCCCATACTTGAGCTTGTCAAGGAGGATAGAAATGGAGAAACGGAACATCCAAGATAGGAATGTCCCCTCCAGAAATCATCATCGGGCTTTCAGAAATAATCTTTGAAGGATTAAAGCCCCGATGAGATAAGAGATGAGGAGATGTTTCCTCATTTAAAGCAAGAATACCAGGATTGAAAACTTTATCCTCATTTTTGGATGAAAATAGGAGCAAAGTTTTAAATACTGGAGAAAGAGGATCACGCATGAATGAGATAGAAAATTCACTTGTTGATAAAAATCTCTTGGATTGGACTTCAATGAATATCCCTGGATCTAAAATCTTGTTTCTAGTTCCGGAAGGAAAAGAAACTACAAGGTCGGATCCGAGGGAATCACTAGAAAGAGTGAAATCCGAATCCAGATGAAGGGTGGGATGGGTGGGTAAAACATTAGGCACATGAACTCTTGGTTCTCTTGTTGGATTATCAAAAATATCTTCCACCACATCCATAGTGAAATTTCCCGAATCAGGCTCACTATCACAAAAGAATGCTTCATAATCTGGAAGAGATAAATCCAAATAAGAAGTGGGACTTCCACTACTAATCTCTTCAAGATTAAAGCAAAAAGTTTCAGATTCGGGTAAAGAATTATCAAAGGTGTTAGTCTCCTCCAAGAAAAAGTTAAGAGATGTGGAGGAAGACTTGGTCACAAAATCGGAAGATGGAGTGGGATTATCTTTTAATGCTTCGATCTTAGCAATAAGAAGATTGACATTCAACAATTTTTCACAAAGAATATCATCTTTGATTGTTAGAAGAATATCAGTATCAATCCCTCTAACTTCTAGGATAACAATCTCCACCACCTCTAAGCTGACGAGCTCAGAATCGGGAGGTGATGCCTCAACATAATCGATGTCGTCATTGTAAAGCGAATCATTATCACTCAAAGAATAATCATTGTTGGAATCGATGACAGTTTCAGATTTATCTTCAAGAGTTTCCGGAGGGCGAGGAAAAGTGTTATCATACATCAAATTTTCAATAAAACAGATATCTCCCTTCGGATCAAAGTCGGCTTCAACAATTCCCGGTGAAATTGGAGCGATAAGAGCGAGTTCACCGGCGAACTCCTCGAGAAGGAAATCAATCTTAGGAGAAGATATCACGTTATCACAATTAAGCACGGATTCAATTAGACTAGATTCGGCATTAAAATGATCATTACCATTTCCTGGTGGAATTGAAATGATATCATCTAACACCTCATCCTTTTCGAAGAAGAATCATCACAAACGGGCAAATAATATTCACTTTTGGATATACCATTGGACTCACTTGGGGTATGGACAAGGTCCTCAACACTAGACTTTATTACTTCGTCCTATTACGTTGCCGGAATAGTGTCGAGATGCTTATCCTTCATTATAAGAGAGTCAACGGGCTCCTCGGTTAATAAAACAGGTGTGATTGCAATACATGGAGGAAGTTCAGAAATAATAATATCTCTCAAGGGAATAAAACTTTCCTCGTCATCGTCATCATCATTGCAAATGGGAATCTTCCGACATTGCGAAGGCTCGGGAGTATAAGTATCAAGATTTACCACTTGTTCTTGCCGTTGTTGTAACCAAGTTTGAAACATCTCATAGAATCATTCATCCTTTGTTGAAAGTCTCTATGAGCTTTTAGATGATCATTCATTGAATCAATATGATCGATAATAAATTGCGAGGGTTGAAATTGGTCAAAACCAAAAGAATTAGAATTATCAAAATTTTGGTTCATCGGTTGACACTAAAAAGTCTCATGAGGACCCCCACAATTTTCACAACAAGGTTCATAGAAGATAACTTGTTGACATTTAAAAGTATCATGCGGGCCCCCACAACGGGTGCAACAAATATATTGTTGTTGAAAACATTGAAAATTTTGTGGGAAATTAAAGTCTTGATTGTAACACGGTTCCAGATTATAGATAAACGGAACTTGAGGTGGACAATCGTAACCATAATGAGCATCATTCCCACAAAACTCACAAGAATACGTCGGGGGTTGTGAAGGTGGGTTGAAAACGTTAGGAGAATCATCGACATAATTAGGAGTGGAATCATAAGTGAATGAACTTCCATCTCCAGAATAGCATGTCGGATAAACTGGCAAAAGTTTTATGGGAACTTCATCAACGTTTTGATTTGGCATGGTCCGGATTATAGATAGTCAGAACTTTCGCGGGCAATTATACCATAATAAGCAATGTTCCCTAAGACTCATAAGTACATGCTGACAAAAGATACCGTCTAACTAATCACCACAACCCGTGAACAATAATGGTGGTGCATAATGGGATGCTTTTATGAAGAATTTTCACACACGGGATTCCCTGATATGAAGACGAATGGCTCTTGAGGTGCATTAACAACATTAGTTTTTGTCAATAGGATGACTCAAATGGTTATGAAAGTTGGAAAATTTCATCTTCATAACAAATTGTAGACCAAACTTCCTTCAATTTCTTTTGTAATAGAGCACATTGTCGACAAAAATAGACCAAACAACCGGTTTCCACACTTGGGATAATTCTGAGGGGGTCGTTGAGACGAGTCGGGTGTTTTATTAGGATCACGAACAAACTTGTCTACAACACCCCCTTTAGAACAACAACGTGATTTAGTGTACAAAGTTCCACAATACGAACATTCTTTAATTGTGCAAATAGGATTGAAACGATAATCGAGTGACGCCATAAGAATTAAACAATATAGAGGGATAAGAAGAAGAATTAAATGGCAAAGAGGTTAAAGGAGATTATTTTTGTTTTTTGAGTTTTTTTAAACAACATAACTAAATTATTTTATTAAAGACAAGAATGAGATCGGAAACAACTTAAACCAATAATCAACTTGCTTCACGGTAGCTCTTTAAAAAAAACGCACAAAGGAGCGGAGGAGCGGGAAAGCGCGAAACTATTAAAAAACCTTCTCCTTTCGGTCCGTAGTTCCTTGAACAAACCCACCCTTATACCCCTCTTATAGTTTGTTAATCGATTAAAGGTGAGTCGTACCTCGCAAGTGACACAAAGACAAGTTTTAAATCTTTTGTTTGGGGAACTTATATGATATTGGCTCAAGTTGAGAGCATTATTTTTGATGATAAGTTTTTTATTATTTAAAAGATAATGTTTTTAATGTTTTGATTATTTTCTTGTTTTTATAATACTAAATAAAAAGAAAATAAAAAATATTTTTGTATTTTTATATTCACAAATAAAAAAAATAACTTCACAAGGAAGGATCTTCAAAGCACTATTTGTCAAACGTCGAAACGACAATCGATTACACTCCTCCCCGGCAGCGGCGCCAAAATGATAACCACCTTTTTAGGGGTAATTATATATCAAATAGTAGTATAATATTAATCAAATATAAAATCCCCGCAAGTCAACCATTTAGGAAAAAGGTTAACAGTATACGTATTCCAAAAGATTCAAAGAAATTACTTTTGACCAAAGTGAAATCTAAAATCTCCCTGGTCGTTTCCCGACGAGGCGTGCAATGGAAAGTCGAAAGTCGGTTTGATATTTGATGTTTGAATATAACAAGGCTTTGATTGGGTTTTCTAATTCTACGGGAAAAAGCAGTAAAAGACAAGATACACTAAAAACGAAAGCAATTACGAAATTAAAAACGTAAACGGGACGTAAAAACGCGACTAAAAAAACTAATTTATCAGATTTAATCCTAAAATGATTTTTTAACTTTTTATAAATCCTAAATGACTAAAATGCAAGAACTAAGTAAACTAAACCAAAAACGAAAGCACTTTAAGCTTAAAAACACGAAAAACGTGAACGAGATTCAATCCCGTTCTTTAAAAATTCAAAATCTAAAATTTTAACCCTACGAAATCAAAATTAATTTTCCTAAGTCCTAAATGATAAAAGAAAATTTAAAAAAAAGAATTATATTTTTTTGACTTTTATTTAATTTATTATGAATTAAAAACGGATTTTATCTAAATTAATTATAAAAAATACTAAACGAAATTGGAAAAATCTGAAAAAATGCAAGAAAATACTTTAAGCTATGAAGAACCTAGGAAAAATACGAACTTGGACAAACAGCTTATAAATAAGCCGTAAATAAGCCAAAAGCTGCTGAAAAGCTTAAGGGCTAAAAAGCCCTTAAATACAAACCACTTGGGACTTATAACGAAAAAGTCCCAAGGGCGCAGTGGTGTTGGGTGTGTGAGTTAAAACGTTTGGTTGAGAGGGTAGAGGTCAGGGGTTCGAGCCCTGCTCACCCTTGGCTTCCCCTTTCCCAAACGTTTTTATTTTTGAACATTTTTTTTGAAAAAGTTTTATAACTAAAAAATAAGCAAATTTAAAAAAGGCAACTTTTTTATAACTTAATATTAAGCTAGAAATTAAGCAAAGAAAAGTGACAGATTTTGATTAAAAAGACTTAAAGGCTTTTAGCCTTGACAGCCTTGGTGAATAAGCTGCTATAAGCTTAAGCCAAGGCCAAATAAGCCAAAACCCACATAATCCTAACTTAATAAGCAAAAACTAAACAAAATTTAATCAATTATAATAAGTAATAAGCTCAGAAAACAAATAAGCACTTATGCTAAGACTAAAAGCAAAACAGCCTAATGGGGCATTTTTGGGCTTAATTTTAAGCCCCTAGATGGAACCTTATGAAGAAATGACTTATATGCCTGCAAAGCTTATGCAATAAGCTTCCTAAATCATTTCTCAGAAAACAATTTGAAAATCAAATAAGCTATCTAAGAGCTAAATGAAAAAGCTATAGGTACTCAGTGGCTGCTGAGTTTTTTAAGTTTTTGAAAAGGCAAAAGGCCTAAGTGCAGTCCTATTTTAAGCCAGAAAAAGAGTTTTAAAAACTGAAATAAGCTAAATCAGAATGAGCTTAATACCTAAAGAGCTTA
>BQNB010162092.1:1350-14603 GCA_026074375.1 Tanacetum coccineum | reverse complement strand
TAAACAACCTGGGTGATCATACTTGCCCGGTTTAATATACATATTATATATATTTTTGAGGGTGAATTTTACCGATGGTAACTTGGTAATTTTCTTAATTGCTCTTAAGTTTATATTATTTTGTGATATATTTTAGGTATATAAAACTACACATCAGGTTGTCAAACCCAATAGATCTATTAATAACATTCGCGCTCACAATCCCGCAATTGACAGTTCATGATAATGGGCTCAGATATGGGTTATCGCTACTTCTTTTTGACCACGAATTTGATCTTGTTTAACCACAATAATCAATAGATACACAACACGGATTCCCCCTATGCTCTGGTGCCAATTGTTAGTATAGATTCACCCTTTGAACAATGATCCGGAGGCTTGGTAAAATGGAAAAGAAAAGTATCCATATTATTAGAGAGAAAAAGAGAGAAAAGAGAAGAGATAGAAAAAAGAAGAAGTAGGAGTGTGTTTGTATGTGTGTGGTTTAATAGAGAAAAAGGAACCACACACACACTCACACTTTACAATGTTAACTCCAACCACCTCCATTGAAAGTAATGGATGGAGTATTTATATCCCGATATCGACTATCGTAAAACAACCGACCCGACTATAAAGATAAATGTAATACCGGATTAGTCACCAAATTTAGTGCAAACATTAAACCTCGGGTTCTATCCTCTCAATGACAGGCAGAGGTAAACAACAATGTGAAAGAAGTAGGACGATGTGGGCCGGTGGTGGTGCAATCTGTCTGGAGGGGGAAGAGTATGAAGGGGGGTGGGTTTGGTAAGGTAGAGAATGAGAAGTAGCTGCAGCCTTAGCTCTCATCCGAATTGTGGCAGCTCGTAGCCCATGAGACGAATGATCTAGGGGAGTGCTGTCAACCACAGGTGAGGGTGGTTGATAGTAAAGGAATACTGGGTGGTGATGAAGACCATGGATATAGTGGTGAGTAGCTGGTTGGGAAGATATAGCAACATTCTGGCAACCTCAATCAGACCAACTGTGTACAGGTAATGGCTCTAGAATAGTAATCCAAGCTGTCATACGATAAGCCAGTGGTGAGGTGGTGGTGTGCCGCAGTACTCGTCAGTCACAAACATGCTCATCTCCTCTGCAGACGGGCAGTAGCTGGTAAAGCAACAACTACAAGAGGTAGGGCAAGGAGCCTGAGTGCTCCTCCTCCGCCTTCCTCGTCAATCTCCAACATCCATCTCGTCATGCAATCATCCACCTCCTCATTCGGCATCGGATGTCCAAATCATCATCTCCTCCTCCTCAAATGGTCCATCTCCATCATCTCCGTCATCGTCCTCCGCAGCAGGATTCGAATAGGATCCACCACAGGGTCCTCAACGTCATCCTCCATCCGGGACAGCCTCAGGATTAAGACTCCGGAAACATAAATCAGATGTAACTGTGATATTAGTGAGGTCATTCCTCACCATACGGAGGTCCTCATCAACATCTCATAATCACGATGCAATGCACCTGCACATATCTGGCGAAGGTGGTGCATGCCTCTGGCTTCCAACCGGGCCAGGAATCAAAATTTGGAGAGGGAGGTGCCTGAGAGCGGCCTCCACGTATTGTGCCCTCTGGCATTAATTGTATGCTCAATAACTCGTTATCATCGGCTCCTCAGTGATCCTATGTCTGATAGACCTCAAATGGTCTGGAAACCCCTCCGTGTGTATAACCGCCCGATTCAATCCAATCTGACCATGACAGTATCAGAAAATTCAAAAAAAGCTTATATTGAGTATTTAATATAAACACTAAGTAAATATATCATTTATATACATACCCAGTATATCAAATATGAATGCATCATGTCTACAACCAACTAATGCAACAAGTATGTATGCATGAATGTAATGCACATAAGTATGTCCGTGTAATCCAATGTAATAAAACAACTTTTGAAAACGGTTATAAGTCCAGCAAAAACCATTTGACCTGGTCTCTATAAAACCTGGCTCTTGATACCAAATCTGTAACACCCCCAAATTGTCTCATGCAGGAATAAGGGGTCCGGGGCGAGTACTTCTCAGATCAATACCTACAATTAATAACACAAATTCCAAAAAACTAAAAAATGTCAATAAATCATAGTAAACGAGCTTTTTGGGCCTTGAAAAATCCTTAACCAGCTAAAGGGTGGTTACAGCGTGATCCGTCTCGTTTTTCTCTTCGATTTGAGAGGTCACGGGCCTGAAACGGACTTACGGATCAAAAGTTATGGCTGTTTTACTGAAACCCTTTTCTTCACACAAGATTTCTAATCAAAACGCAATGAATAAAAAAATTGGGCAGAGTAACGTTTAGTCAAAACGCAGTCGTGGTCTTCAAAACGCAACCTGTAGTCAAAACGCAACGAGCAAAACGCAATGAACTTTGATCAAAACGCAACGAGTCAAAACGCAACGAGTCAAAACGCAACCAAGATTGTCAAAACGCAACATGAAGATTGTCAAAACGCAACATGAAGATTGTCAAAACGCAACGAAGAACACCCTTCTTTTAGTCAAAACGCAGCCAAGAAAAAATCATCAAACATTCTTGAAAGCTACGAAATGATGTTAAAACCACATAGTAATGATGCAAGGGATAGATCTAAGCCCGAAAGTACAAATCTTTAACACTTTTAACCACAAACAAAGATCAAATCTTGATTTTTCTTGCAATTTTTTCGAACACAAAAATAAACCCACGAAATTGATTCTTTTTAACCACAATAATCAGTAGATAAACAACACGGATTCCCCCTATGCTCTGGTGCCAATTGTTAGTATAGATTCACCCTTTGAACAATGATCCGGAGGCTTGGTAAAATGGAAAAGAAAAGTATCCATATTATTAGAGAGAAAAAGAGAGAAAAGAGAAGAGATAGAAAAAAGAAGAAGTAGGAGTGTGTTTGTATGTGTGTGGTTTAATAGAGAAAAAGGAACCACACACACACTCACACTTTACAATGTGAACTCCTACCCCTCCATGGAAGTATGGAGGGAGTATTTATAGTCCCGATATCGACTAGCTAAACTAACCCGACCCGACTATAAATGATAAATGTAATTCCGGATTAGTCACCATATTTTAGGGCTAACATTAACCTCGGGTCTATCCTCTCTATGACTGGCAGAGGGTAACAACAATGGTGGAAATGAAGTAGGAGCTGATGTGGGCATGGGTGGTGGTGCATCTGGTCTGGTGGGGGAGAGTATGAAGGGTGGTGGTAATGGTAGAGAATGAGAAGTAGCTGCAGCCTCAGCTCTCATCCGAATCGTGGCAGCTCGGTAGCCCAGTGAACGAATAGGACTAGGAGGTGGTGCTGTCAACACAGGTGAGGGTGGTGATAGTGGGAAAGGAATCTGGGGTGGTGATGAAGACCATGGAGATAGTGGTGATGCTGGTGGGGAAGATATAGCAAGCAGTCTGGCAACCTCAGAATCAGACCATGCTGGTACAGGTAATGGCTCTGGAATAGTAATCCTAGCTGTCATACGATATGCAGGGTGAGGTGGTGGTGTGGCCGCAGACTCATCAGTCTCAAACGGCTCAGTCTCCTCTGCAGACGGGGCAGTAGCTGGTAAAGCAACAACTACAGGGTAGGCAGGAGCTGAGTGCTCCTCCTCCGCCTCCTCGTCAATCTCAACATCCATCTCGTCATCCTCATCCTCCTCATCGGCATCGATGTCCATATCATCGTCCTCATCCTCCTCAATGTCCATCTCATCATCTCCGTCATCTCCTCCATCAGCAGGATAGTCGATAGGATCCTCCTTAGGGTCCTCATCGTCATCCTCCTCCGGGTCTGCCTCAGGATCAGACTCCGAAATATAATCAGGTGACTGTGCAATGGGTGAGGCATCCTCAGCATACGGCTGGTCCTCAGCAATGATCTCATCATCAGCATGCTCTGCACCTGGAACATAATCTGGCGAAGGTGGTGCATGCTATGGCTCCTCCAGGCCAGGCACATAATCTGGAGAGGGTGGTGCCTGAAGAGCGGCCTCCAAGTATGGGTCCTCTGGCATGTAAGGTAGCTCAAGTAACTCGTGATCATCGGCTCTAGGTGATCCGATGTCTGATAGATCCTCAAATGGGCTGGAAACCTCCGTGTGTGTAACCCCTGATTCATCCGAATCTGACATGACTGAATCTGAAAATTCAAAATAGCTTATATTAGTACTTAATATAAGACTCTTATAGTAATATACATTTATATCATAACATGTATATCAAATATGAATGCATCTAGTCCAACCAACTAATGCAACAAGTAGTGTATGCATGAATGTATGCACATATGTATGTCCCGTGTACAACCCCGTTGTATGAATTCGTTGTTTGAAAATGGTTATAGTCCAGCAAAAACATTTGACCTGGTTCTCTATAACCTTGGCTCTTGATACCAATCTGTAACACCCCCAAATTGGGTCGCAGCGGAATAAGGGTCCGGGGCGTGTTACTTCATAGATCAATAGCACAAGATATATAAGAACGACCATTTAAATGTTGTTCAAAACCGATACATTGGATTTAGCAAATTGTTTGTTACAAAAGCCCGAAGCTTTACTTGTTCAAAATACAAAGATTCTAGTTCATAAGATTATACAAAAGTAATGCAACCAAATATTTAATGCATGTGACATCCAAATCTAAACCACCAATGTATCCCTTGCACCTCGTGCCTTATTGATCCCCTGAAAAACATTGCATTAAAACGTCAACAATAATGTTGGTGAATTCATAGGTTTGTAAAATGTATAATGTAGGAACGCAAGATGACTTTTTAGTGATAATGCAACACATGCAGATCCTCATCAAAAACAGATACATTTACACTAAGCTCTGAACACTAAAGCTCGACAGTCCTTGTTCGCATAATATTGCTACTCACCCGTGATGATTTCTAAAACCCAAACAGTACCTAAAAATCGACGATGTTTATATCGTTCGATCCCAGTGATAGCAAGTCACCCGAACTGAGGTCGTTTCCCGAATAGATCTATAAAATAAATTCGCGCTCACATAATGTAATTCCCAACTACAATCTATGCAGAATTGACAGTTCTGATAATGCTTAACAGGGTTATCGCTACTTAGCACACATGTAAATCATACTTGCTCCAATTTGTAAAACAAAGCATGTTTTCACCCCATAATTATAATCATTAAAACGAAAAATGTGGCTATGAACTCACCTTAGAGTCTTGATAATCCCAAATATCGAGATAATGCGTCACGAAAATCGAATGCAAACCTAAAATATCATAGTCGTATAAGACCGAGTAATTGAATATAACTGAGATTGTTTACAACGTACTATGTTGAGCTATCACAATTAAAGAGGTCAGACAAGACGTTCGAGAGTTTTAGGACACTTACATTGTAAAACAACAACTCGTCGAAAACGGCCACATCCGAAGATGCCTCATTATGAAACTCCCTAGTAATATAGTACTTTGATAACCACATAATATACTATCTAGCTCAATCACCAACTAATGGTTTTGGTAAAATAGTGTTTAAATAAGTTAAAGACGTTTAAAATACCGTTTTAATAAACTAGCATAAACTTTTTTTGCTTTTTAAGCCCGATTCTTGCGTTTCCTATGTCCATCTTTTCGTATTAAGACGGAGTTATCAATATTTTGAACATTTCGATATTTGACCCAGGTGAACAGTAACATTTACTAGTCACATCAACGGACTTTTATTAAAATCGTATCCGTCGACGTAAAACCCGTAAATGTCGCATTTTATTCGTTATAGCTCCGTTATAATGATTCTTTCGAGGACGTCTCGTTTTTGAAAGTTCTATAATTTTATGAGTTACAAAAATCTAGCTATCTGTCATGAATAGTAACTTTTATAAAAATAGTTTGATAAATGTATTAATTGTCCGTAAAACTTCGCGAATTCCATAACTCTATCGAAATTATTGAAAAAATACATTCTTATCATTTAGGAATCCAAAATGTGTATTATTTATAAAATATCAATACTTGCTGTTTGAATTTTTATAAAAATTTTTTTTAAAAAATTTCATTACACTTCGTTATTAACGTAAAAACTCTTTTTTAACGTACTTTTCAGATTTATTAATTCCGTTTAAAATTTCTTACCTTTTCGGAATCCTCGAGAATCGTATTATCTTATAAAAATAAAAATGGACAAATGTGAAAAATTCGACTTTTTGGACAGAAAGTGTCATTGAGTAGTTTTGAGTCATTTTATGATCTATTCTTAATACTTTATTACTTTTGTATTTTACCACAAGTCTCATATAACATATATTTTATAAATCATACATATATTAAGTGTCCTTTGTCATAATAGTCCTCATATGTTCCAATTATCCATGATAAACAAATCAATAACATACTTTAGAAACCAACCTTTAACTTAAGTAACTTAATTTACTAGTTTTTTACACATAATCATATTTATACATAACCAAGTGTGTACAAGTGTATTTCTTTCCATGAGACTTTATTTTAGTGTTCTATAAAATTAAATAATTAATCCATAATTAATATTAAACATGTCTTATGAAATTCATTATAATCGAAACATATTATGAACTCATAAAAACCCAATTAACCATAATCATTTTTACACCAAAATAACTGATTACAATATTTTTCTATTCATTTTAAACATGAAGTAAGTAAAAACACCACATGTATGTAATAGATGTTGAAAAATGATCATTTCAAATATAAGCTCATTTTCATGAATAAAACCTAAATGGTGATTTAAGCTAAATAGAATAATCATATGCATAATAATGAAATTTATAAGAACATAAAGAGTTCAAGTGGACCTTAAGATGTATGATGATGATGATGAGCTAGTACTAAACCCTTGTTTAGCCACAAAAACCAAGCTTGCACTTAAGAAACCCTAGCTTTCCTTAATAGAACCCTAACTTTCTTTTACTTGAGAAATACTTGGAAAGTGATTCCAATGCTTTGCAAAATGCCTAAGTTATGATCTTAGATAGGTGTATAATAGATAGTGTATGGATTTATAAAATTGATATGGGTTTTGTGTGGAGCTTGCTTATTGCCAGTTAGCAATAAAATAGGGAGAAAAGGGGTTAGTTTTTGATTTTTATCTAAGTGTTAATGTAAAAAAAAAGACTACTATTTACTTGTATGTATATAATACTTTCAAGGGTCAAAAGTCAAGCAAGTATTCAAAGAGACAAGGTATGGTCTTGGGGAATGGTCATGGTTATGGTTAGTAGTCAAAGTAAGCTAGGTATGGCTATGACATGATGAAGTATGGTGTGTAATTGACCAAGTTGCAAGTTTATCTCATTTTTCATGTATATCTTTGTATATGATGCAAGATTTTCGGCAAAACAAAGATATACATGATATATTTATGTAATTTTTGTGTATTGGGTTAAAAAGTGGTATTTATTGCAGCGAGAAAGTTTTTGTGGGTTTCCGGAGTGCTAAAAGCAATTTATCGCGAAACGTATACACTTAACTACCATAAAAATAAATGAACAACAGTTAAAAATACCTTACAATAATTATATAACCCTTGCTTGATGTAAAACATTTTTAATTGTTTGGTGCCCTTACATTGAACCCGCAAATTTTGCGTACCGCGATTAACTTAACGTTTACAATTTAAAGCAAACACGTACAATACCAAAAATAAATAGTACATTTATTGATGTCGTCAAAGGCTTTGAAAACCAGGGAGTTTATAACTTTTACAGTACTGTTGTATTAGCACATACAAACAGCTTTCCAAAACAACCTTTATCTTGTCAATTCTTGATCAAAGGTGACTCAACTCGGTATATTTATTGATACCGATTCTAACAGAGGATATAGAAGAAGATGAAAAATATTTTTTGCTCAAACAGAAGGTCTCTTTTGAGACTAAAACTTCATAAAGCGCATTTAATTGTTTAAAGATTAATTGACCATAATTTTCGGTTTGTTCGCAACAGCATTGGATCATTCATTTTTCTTTCATTTTTTGTTTTGAACTTTTGAAAGCATCCTCAAGAGTGTCCTTAGAATCCTCAACATTCAAAGGAATTTCCCTAATTACCCATACTAAGATGCACCATATTTACACTTTGGACACTTTGAAATTGCTTGCTTGAGTGTATAAGGATCGGAATAACCCCAAACCATGTTTTAATTGTTGATCATACACAGACAATGGTTTTGTGTCCAAAGCATAAACATTCCTTGAAAGAATTACCAGTTTTCAAAATTAGATCACATCTCTTTTTCAGTTTGGCCTCAAGATCTAGAATATAATTCATGATAAGTATCCACTTTTTCACTCATTTGCCTTTTTAAAATTGAATGAGTTCTTTGTAATTCCATCTAAATCAAATTTTTATCTCGTTGTTTTTCGAGATCTAGAATGATATCTCGATCAACAAACCTAATTGATACACTGAGCTTGTTTAATATATGTTTTGCCCGTTTATTATCAAGCTGCCAGAAATTCGTTGAAGATAATTATTACCTTGTTTATGTTTTACCAAAATTCGAACCCTTCCTTATACATCTCAAGCTGACTATTCAACATGCGTGTTTTGTTTTTGAACTTGTTTCAGCAAATATTTGTTGTTTTTCACTTCCAGAAAGCATTTCCTAGCAAGATTTTCTACTTCACATAGATCAGAACAATGAGTATCTTTATCAACACCTGCCTACTCATTAACATTTCCCTTGAATAACTCAAATTTAATATTGCTATTATTTGATCATTCACCAATGGTACTGTTAATAATTTTAGGTATGATGATTGGATAATTGGTTCATTATTCTCATCGTGGATAAAGATTGTACCTCACTTGATAAACTGCAGACTCATAGCTTGGCCTCATCATCATAAGAATGATCAGCTGGTTGAATTCAGGCCCATTAACATATGTTTGCACTGATTCTTCCATATTCTACCATCCTAGATGCATCAAGCAAAGAGAAAATCATTATGAACATCAGTAAGAAATAACGCCAAGCTTCCATCCTTATATTTTGCCAGCAACAATTGCTCTATGAAATACTTTTCGAGTCCGAACCCTTGGCTTAGGACATTCTTAGCATAAATGACCTTTACCAATGCCGTTGTATCATTGAACAGTGAAGTATTGCGCTGAAAATGGAGTTTCAACAGGAGTCCTTTGAACATTTCCAGTCTCTTTTGGAGCATTCATTCCCTCAACAACTTCCTCTTGAACATAAGCTCGTCTGCTATTTCTTCCAGTATTACCAGAATTCCTGCTTGAATATTCACCCTGTCTCCTTGAATGAATTGCTTATTTTTGAATTAGGATGAAGCACGAAGACGATTATTTGTTAGATTAGAGAAATTTTGAGTAATGGCTTTTGCAAGTATCAACATCGCAGAGACTAGAGGATCTTCAAAATTGTTGTGAACATCATCCTGCTGGTACTCATCATCATAATCAACCACAGACGTAGGATGTGTCACATAATAAGATGAGGTTTGTCTGAGGATGAACCTTTGGTTCTACGAGAGCCAAAGGGTCATGAGACTTTCAACTTCTTGCCCCCTATGCTGGAATGATGGGGGGTATTTATACCCGAAGCTTGAGCTCTTCATCTTCTAGGTCCTTCTATCTCATCTCAGCCCTTCAATCTTTTCTCTATCCTTGATTTATATCTCAATCGTGGGATTAAAAATGTGTAAACCCGGATCGATGACGTGGATAAAGAGTGTGTTAGTTATGTGAGTGTAAACACTCACATACGTCACATCATTAACCCTATGGTTAATTTGGGTGTGGGTGAATGGTTAAGAAACTAGGGTTCTTGGTGTTCTTGAGGTGTTCGTGTGTGTGTGAGTGAGTTTAATCTATTTTGGGGGAAATAAGGTGCACAGTAACTGTAAAAGGGGTTATAAGTGAAACCGGGTTGGTCGGGTTAGGGTATGGGTAGGATCGGGTTGAATTGGGTTAGGGGTTTTGATATGATTGGTTGAAAAGGGGATCCATGGGTAGTTTGACCCGGCTCATTGACCCGCGCTTTTTATAATCTTTGGGAGAATTGCATTTTCGGCCCTTGTGTTTGGCAAGCACAAATTCAAGCTTATAAACAACTTTCACTAATTGCAAAAGTCACCCCTTGAACTTATAAAACAATGGAGCTTGGGCTTTGGTTGACTGTGGAAGGCTGAGGCATGATCTCTCTGGCTTCGGCTTTGATTTCTTTAGCTTCTTGATCACTCATCCGTTCTCGTGTCCGTTTTTTTTTTGACTGATTTCTTGCAATATTTGACATATCCATACCTGCACACAATAAACTCAGATACAAGCACATTTTTGCCATTTTTGATCCGTTTTGGGTTTAATTGGGCCTTTTTAAGCATAAATAGATATGTGTATTCTACACTTATCAGGCCCCGGTGTTTGTACGCTTTGACAAACGTAGCTTCCTCTGGATATATTCCATCACCAAGGTAATACCCAAAAGCGTAGACATTGTTGTTCACTTCAAATGGACACTCAGGTGCAATGCCGTCTTTGATGTCGTTTAGTAATGGTGAATGATGGAGAACATCAAGGTCGTTGTTCGCACCAGAAACTCCAAAAAATGCATGAAAAATCCACAAGTCTTGTGAGGCAACTACTTCCAACATAATTGTCAGATGGGAATGATCCCCTCTCATAAATTGACCTCGCCATCTAGTGGGCAATTTGCCTACGGCCAATGTGTGCAGTCAATGCTCTCTAACATTCCAGGAAAACCACGTAACTCTTCGTGTGCTTTATACAAACGATGTATATCACTCAGTGTAGGTCTTCGCAAATATTCTCTTCCATATAGTTTAATAACCCCTCTACAAAACTTATTTAAACTATCACGAGAAACACGTTCTTAAATTTGAAAATATTCATCTTGGG
This sequence comes from Tanacetum coccineum, assembly GCA_026074375.1. Classification (NCBI taxonomy): domain Eukaryota; kingdom Viridiplantae; phylum Streptophyta; class Magnoliopsida; order Asterales; family Asteraceae; genus Tanacetum; species Tanacetum coccineum. Next base: position 3,682 of record BQNB010162092.1, on the reverse strand, counting down.
CATCGGGAATACTTCCCAATGCCAATTGACGAATTGTTGATGTGCATTTTTGTAACACTGAAAACCTCAACTTACCCCTAGCATCTTGCGTTTGTTGAAATTATTTTGAACGACTTTCGTTATCGTTGACAATTCATAAGAATAATCGACTACTCATTCGGAATCTTCTTCTAAAAACTTGTTCATCATAAACAGTATTTTTGGAAAAATCGACGGCAACGGTACGATCATGTGCACCATAACGATCACGTTTTTAGGAGGAAAGTCACGAAGGGTAGGTGATAGGTCTCATTTATCTTGAATCAAACATATCGATCATGGAAGCATAGAGAGAATAGTAGAGGATAGCAAGTATTTAAATTTCAAATGATATTAAAATGGAGGGAAAATGGAAGAGTTAGTTACAAGGCATCACCCTCTAATGAAGATTAGAGGGGTATTTATAGGTGAGGGAAGGAGGCTTCCCTTCCTTTATTTTCCTAACTTATCACTTCTAGTCCCTAGACTTTGGTAATTATGCTAGTAATTATGCTATTTCATTCTTTTAGCATAATACACCTTATTACAAACTACTTTGACATTAACAAAAGAAATACTAATGATTAAATAACACAAAATCACATAATCGACACTTTTATTGATCCTAACAATATCCCCTAAGGGTCGATTATTCAGGGTGTTCTCTTCGTGGTCCAAGTGGTCTTCCATTCACGAACATCTCCCATCTTCTCATCTGTCTATGATGCTTCAATCTTTCTTCAATCTCTTCTTCAAACAACTTCAAGTACTCTGCTTCATCTTTAGTGAGATCTTTTTGTACATACCCATACTTGATATCATAATTATAACTCTTCAGACTGTTACACTCTATTTACGGTGCTCTTGCATCATAAAAATTATGGATCTCTGAATGTCTCATCACCCGTTTCTCTTTCTTGCTATTCTTGTAAATAATTCCATGCACAGGCTCATAGATGATAGAGAACATTTCATGATCTTTAATTCCTGGGAAAGTCATTGTTAGTGCAGTGAGATTAACCTTCTGTTGATAGCTTTCAATTCCAAGTTAGAAGTTATGCACTCTTTCCCATGTCATTGTACTTCTAATGAATACTGATAAAGACCATAGCAATCATGTATCTGCATAATCCGGTACCTTGCCATTCATAATCAACAAGTATATGTCCTTAATATCATTCTTATTGAGATTCTTATAGTATGGCTCAGTTATTGACACTAGGTACTTATTAGCTCTTCTTGCAACAATCTCTGTGATAAACTTGTGTTCATGACCCAATTCCCAGTATGTCTTGACAACTTGAATAATCTTTTAGTTAGAATAAAACCTTTCTTTGGATTCTGGGCTCTTTCTTGTTTCCTTATGTAGAAGATCTTTGCATGAGGATTCTTCCAATGTTCAACACCATATCGAGCATAAGGATTAAATTTCTTAACACGCTTATTCACCCATCTGGAAGTTCGTTCTTTGATATCATCATCATTAAAGATAATTGTAGGAAACTTGTGAATTGACACTACTATCTTCTCAGACCCTGAACTTCCTTTCTTTAGATATAAAAGGTCTTGATTTATAAGAGATAGTGGTGGAGCTTCAGGATCTCTCTGACAACTTTGAACTAGAGGTGTGGTCTTTCGTGGATGCGGAGAAATAAGGATTTCCTTTCTACTTTCCCAAACAATGTTACTTTTTAGGAAATTCTTCATCTGATCAATGTGATATTGATGCTCATCTCCTGAAGTACATCTTTGTCTCAACATCTCATCAACCATTTTCTTTAATTTTGCTTCATCAATTGTCAATGATACTTCTTCCATAATATCTTGTGACATTTGCTCCGTTGGTATTTCATCATCATCTAAAGCATAAGACTCAGTCCAAAAATCATAATCGTCTTCTTGCTCTTGATTTCTTGAAGTTGATGGACCTTGTTCATTTTCATTGACCTGCCCAGACGATGATTCTCCAGACACATATGCTTCATACTCAGAAGTCTTCTATCGCTTTGCACGATTCTCCCCCTCAGGATGAGAATCATCATTCAGGATGAGAATCATCATGAGGATCGTCTTAATCTCTTGGGCGAACGGCAGAAGGTCTACATGTAGTTTATGGTACCTAAAGATTCTCAAACTTCATTTGAAGTGCAAGCCATATTGTTATGTCTTGTTGCTGCAACTGAGGAACTTTTTTCATGGAAAGATAAAGTTGATATTGTTGTTCTGGAACAGATGGTGTTTGTAATTGAACTGGATGAACATGAAGAATATGTCCAGACATATAACTTCTTGCTGACACATCAACTTGAGAAGG
>BQNB010162091.1:0-14603 GCA_026074375.1 Tanacetum coccineum | reverse complement strand
TTTAATGACTACTATTTTAATACTTGTTATCATATAACGATCGTTTACTAAACACACTAATTAAACATTGTTTACGTATTAACGTGTGCGTCCCCTTAGGTTCAAATAAATATTCCGGACATATATTAATTCATATATGAACATATTCCAACAGAAAGTACTTATTGTCTTTCGCTAGAACATTCAGGTTGATCACGGTTTCCTAACGTGTGTTGACCCAAATCATGGAAGATGGAGATAAACGAGGTGGGAAAGAAGTGGATTTATAAGTAGACATGTTGAGGCAAAACGTCGTAGTGCTTGCTAATAGACGACGACAATGAATAACGCACAAAGTCAATGTCTCTCAGTGTAACTTAAAGTTCCAATTAAGGCTATCTTTTTATTCCTCCTTTCTTCCCACTCTTTTCTTGATCATATCTATGTTCACTAAAATACTCTGTAAAAATCATTTTAACAGGATGACAACACAAATGAAATTGAGTTACGATATACATCATTGTTAGAATTGTAACATTGGAAACCAATAAACACTTTTCTAACTCATCATCTTTTTGAGATTCAACCAAAAGAAGGTTGTATATTTTTTTCATGTTTTTATATAATTACGTTTTATCTCAATTATATACCACCTTAATCTAACATATTATTTATTCATATATTCTCAACATTCCATCATTAATATGTTAAATGTTTGTTGATATTATAATCTTGTGAGTTTCACGTTTCGTAGTGATATTCTCATTGCTTGTAAGGATAACAATATTTGATGATGGCCGGTATTCATAGGCAAATCTTAATATGATCTTTTTTTAACAACATGTGCTAAATGTTATTGTCTTTTATTCTAATTGGGTTATTTGGGCAATACAAAAAATTTGGATTGAATTAGTAAGTATTATAGGCAAAGATGAAAAATATGTGATGAGTATTTTTTTTCATTAGTTAAATTTGACTCTACTTGGGCCTCCTTTAATATTATAGTTGGGTTTGGCCCGGGCACATTTTGCCACTTCTACTATAAACCCTAACAACTTTCCCTCGACCAAAACACATGAAATTTGTTGTGGTCATTTTGATTGTCTGAAAATTTCATGTATTTTGGTTGAGGGAAAGTTGTTAGGTTTATAACAAATTTCATGTGTTTTGGTCGAGGGAAAGTTGTTAGGTTTATAATAGAGGTGGCAAAATGGGCCCGGGCTAAACCCAACTATAATATTAAAAGAGGCCCAAGTAGAGTCAAGTTTAAATAATGACAAAAAAATACTCATCACATATTTTTCATCTTTGCCTATAATCATTTACAGTGGTCGTCTTTGTTTCTTATAGCAGTTGCCAATTGGTATGCGGGGTACGATAATAGCAAGGTAATAACAAGTTGTTAGTAAAGTTTTTAAGGATGTCACGTTTCTTGACTTCGATTTTTTTTAAAGCTCTAAATCATTTTCATAGTATTTAGGTCGAATTGGGTTAGTGGTTCTACCTTTTTCAAAATGACCCGTTTTCACCCATCCAAACAACTGATGAAACATTTTTTACCCGTTACCGATTGACCCATATGCAATGTATAGTATTTGTATATATGTGCCTTATAAAACTATTACACTCTATTTGTGAATTGAATTTGCGGTTTAGGCGGGATTCTCAACTAGGTGTTAGTTATTTAATCTGAGTTATCACCCCAAATCGATCCATTTCCGTTTTCCAATCATTCCCTTGCCACCATTTATCCCAATTTTACCTTCATTGATTGCACTTGGTAATCGTTAGGTTATAGACCTCCCTCAATCCAAAAAAAAATTGATATGGGGAGCTTTAGATCGAAGTGAGACATTGATGCTAAAGATATCAACAAGTCGATTTTTAGTTTCGAATTTTCCAGGATTCTGTCTCAGCAAGGACCTGTTTCATCTTGTAAATCAATATGAGACATGTTGTGGACTTTTTTATTCCTTATGAAGAAGATTGAAAGACGGCAGCAATTGGGTCTGTTCGCTTCATAAATTGTGTTCAATCATGGGAGAATAGGTTAATACTGTATGTACATTTGGTTGAATCGTTTCAAAAACTCCATGCCAATATTGCAAGGTTTTAAATCGGGATCAAAGAAAGGGAAACAAATTACAAGACTGCAAATCAGCAAGACAAACACGAGGGTCGTAAGAATAACATTTAAATGTATCCAGCAAAGATCAGGTACTTTTGATACTAGGAAACTCTTATTGTTAACGAATCGAAAGGAACTAATATGGAAAAGGAGATTGATCTTTCTCCTGTCATTGTTCTGGAAGAAGATGTCAGAAATCCAAAGGATTTTATCTAATTCCTTGATTGGTAGAGTAAAAGATAGTTGGGTTCACATATCAAAACCTTAAGAAGGGTTCTTGTGTAACGAGAGGTTTTGATAACATATTTGTGCGTTAATAAGGTAAGAATTATGGTTTTACTTGAATTCGATAACACTAAGGCCAAAGAACTATTTCGGGACAATGTAGGCGTGGGGTCTTGGTTTTTCAGTGTAACTTCAAGCGTACTCATGACTTCATCATCCTGAGGTAGAAATATTGCTTGGGTGATGTTGAAGGAATCCCATTTAAGTTTTGGTCAGGAAAAATACCGCTTAAAAAGATAGCTACAAAGTGGGGTAACAATTGGATGTTTGATGACCATACGAGATGAGTTTACAACAAAAAGGATATGCATTCCAACGAAGATATGTTACCAAACTATGTGAAAACTTTAAATTTTTTTTCAAAGTAAAGTGCATTGGATTCGAGCTAAAGAAGCAACCAGCTGGATACACCGATTCTCCGAAGACGAAGAGGATGATTATCATACTGACAGGAATTCATCAGCATGAACAGTCGAATCTTGGTTTACATAATGATGGAGAGGGATAAAGGTGCTTTTGAGGTGCTGAAACAATTTTTGAGAATTCTGATGGCAAGAAAAGAGAGGCAGTCGGAGTCCTTTTGTTTATACTCAATACTAAATAAAAACAAAGTTAAATCTGATATAATTCGGGAAAGGAGTGGACAGTCAATGATGAAATCCCAGGCCTCAAATATCTCCTGGTTTTACTCCTAGTGTGGAAAAGAATGGTTCAAAGTCAAAGGATGATCAGGTCCAGAAAATAAGTGATACTCAAGTTAAATGGTGATAATGAGTTCTGTGCCTCCCAGGGGGGGTATTGAACGTGAGATAACAGGAATAGTGTATGGAGCTAAAACTAATTCCTACAGTTCAAGAAAAATTCAAGATGTCTGAATACCACGTACATAGTAGATCTATCTAAGAGTCATGAGAAATTGTAAGGTGGGTATAACAATGGGGATAAATAGATGGTGTGCGCATGATATTACCAAAAAATTGAATCACAAGATGGAACGGGGTAAATAGAAGAATTTTCTAGTCTTTAACATGTTCAAGCGGGCCTCGCCCAAAAGGCTAAAAAGCTTTAGGTAAAGGAGTTGTGTAATAAGAATAAAGTGATTTCAAGGGAGAAACAAGAAACTAAGATGGAGTCTATTGAATTACTTAGTGAGAGACTCTTTTGGTTAATGTAAACTTTGATATACTTTCATAGTACTCTATGTAATATCTGGAGGGATTTCTTTGTATTTGGGACCCCAATTCGTTTTCGAAAGGACACAGTGTAACTGTGTCGGATTTTTTGGTCATGTCCGTAGGTGTGGTGATGAAATCGGGATGGAAATCCTTATTTTTGTGGTAATATGCGCCACATATGTTAGAGAAAAACGGCTATTATGGGATTATCTTTCTCATGTCTCGACCAATAGGGCCGGCGAGTATTGTTGATGATGGGAGATTTTAACGAAGTTAGATACACAATACGGAAACAGATTTAGATCGAATTTACAATGCTCATAAAAGTGCGGATATTTTTAATAATTTTATTATTAACGCAGGTCTTGAAGAGGTTCCTCTTGGTGGAAGTGCATATACTTGGTGCCACAAATCCGCTTCTAAAATGAGCAAGTTGGATAGGTTTCTCGTTTCAGAAAATTTGTTAAACACATGTCCTAATATAAGTGCTATTACTCTGGATAGATTTCTCTCGGATCATCGCCCTATTTACTTCGTGGAAGCAATCTTTTTGATTATGGCCCGACTCCGGTTTTGTTGGTTTTTCACTTTGGTTTGATGTGGATGGTTTTGATAAATTTGTTACAGATTCTTGGAAAGATGCTCCTGGGGATGATTCAAATGCTATGCGTAACTTGTGTGGTAAGTTGAAGTTCCTCAAGGTGAAAATCCGAGCTTGGTATGCAGATTACAGAAACAATTCCAAAGGTTCTGTTACTAATTTCAAGGAAGAACTACGGAATCTTTGTGTAATTGATTGATAAAGGTAATGGAATCAACGAGATTTGTTAACATCCGTTTGGAGATTCTTGTAAATTATCTAGTCAAGAAATAGGCCCAAGGCTTTGGAATTAGCTCAAAAGGCAAAGATCCAAATGGTATGTAGAAGGAGATAGAATACAATTTTTCCATGTCATGCTACAAGAAACGGTAGCTAATTAAATATTCGGGGGTATAATGAGAAATGGAATCGTGGAACATAATAACTGAAGCTGAGAAACAGGAAATTCCTTTCAGCACTTTTCAAAACAGGTTTGATAAGCCTCCGATCAGAATGCTCATAAATTGATATGCCTTTTCCGAAATCACTTTCGACTGATCAGCTAAAGACCTATGAGTGAAGGTTTTTCTATAGAGAAAGGTAAAGGGCGATGTGGGATTGCGGAACAGACAAATCACCAGGTCCAGATGGTTTCACATTTGGATTTTATCGACACTTTTGGTCGACTATTAAAAACGATGTTTTTGAGGCGATTAAGTATTTTTTTCACATGTGGTGAAATCCCGAAGGGATGTTGATGCAGGCCCAAGTATTGAAGAACATGCCATTTTATTTCTGGAAGCCCAAGATCGTGTGAAGAAAGGCCCTTTATTCAAAAGGTCATAACTTGGACTCAGATAATCCGTTTCAGGCCCAAGACTAGCCGTTTCGAAGCTTGGAACGAGGAGTTATTTACATTTTCGTGTTTTTTTTAAGAATTTGGAACTTTTGTTTTTGGCTTAACTTTCGGCCCGTTTGTCTTTTAGGGCCCGTATTCCTTTCATTATCCTATATTAACTATAGTCTAATGCATCTGGCTATTCAATCCAAAATCATGAAAGTTTATTTTGGCAGTTTTGTCAAGAATTTTGCCAAACTATCGGTATTCCTTTCGAATCAACGATAATTAGAAGATTAATTCTGGTATTCGTTTGAATCAACAGATTCAATTTGTTATCCCGTTTATTACACTACATCAGATGTAATTCGACGTTTATTGCTTTAATCCCAAAGAATCCTGATGCCAACATGGTTTTGGATTTTCTGCCCTATAGCTTGAATTTGGTAGTTATATATAAAGAATTAACGCCAAAATTTTGACCTAATCGACCTTGTTGCGTGTTCTTGCATGGGGATATTTGTAAATGAGGTTTAAATCGACTTTCATATCGGAGAGGACAAATCCTATGACGGTCATTATCCTTAAATGTAGATTATGCAATGGTGTCGTAGGAGGAAAAAACAATCCTATTTTCAAAGTCGACTTGAGAAAGCATACGATTTCCGGTTCGATAGGAATTCTTGGATGAATAATATGGTAAAATAAAGGTTTTGGGGTAACAAATGGAGAGGTTGGATTCAAACTGCCTAATTCGTCTAAAGGCTCAATTCTTGTCAATGGGAGTCCTACGGAGGAATTCCAATTCTACAAATATCGTTTCAACGTGTGGTGGACGTGGGCATGTTTACTGGTATTAAGCTTAGCTCATCGCTAAATATTTCACATCTATTCAACGGATGAAGCAATAATACTTGGTGCACTGGAATGATTCTATATAGACACCCTTGTTCAGTGATGGAATGCTTTTATCGTATCTCGGTCTCGGATAATTTGTGCAAATTAAGATTATGGGTATTCACCCTGCCGCTGACAGAATTAAGAGTGGTCGGCTTCTAAACTTTAGGTGCCATGTTCTCAATACTCCTTTCCTATAATTAGGTACGAAAGTTGGTGAAAAAATGTCTAGAGTTGCACCGCTTGGCAAGAGGTCATTGTTAAAATCAAGTCCCGTTTGTCGAATTGGAAGTTACAAAAAAAAAACGTTATTCTATTGGTGGTCGATTTACTCTTCTTAATCAGAGTTTTAGGATCGACGCCGATACTACCAATGTCTAAATTTAAAGTCCCATCGAGTGTTCTCCATTTGCTGAAATCTATTCGGAGTACATTTTTTTTTCCATGGTCACGATCTATAAGTAAAAAGCATCATGGTTGAATTGGAACAAGTTCTCACAGCTAAGAAAGAGGGGTTTGGGGGTTTCCAGTCTTTTAGGCGACTTAATATAGGCTTAATGTGCAAAATGGGTGTTAGGGGGCGATTTTTTTGCACAAAAATCTTTGTTATGTCTAGAGTGATTAAGGTCATTCATGGCCTGAGGGGGGTTGATCACTAATGTGAGAAGGGGTTTTCGATCTACGTGGACCACTATTGTGCAGGAAGTGAGAATTACAGAATCAAGGTGGTCAACAATTTTGATTATATTCGGATCAAGATAGAAATGGAGAGACAATAACAATTTTAGAAAGACAAATGGTGCAAATATAATGAGGCGTTTTTTGAAAGAAGTAATCCTCTCTGTAACGCTTGGAGAGGCATCAGAATGTAACTATTCACACGAAACTCATTGATTACAGTTTAGTTAACTCCTTTCGTCCGGAACCGAGAAGTGGGTGTGGAAGAATTTTCAACTCGATCAATCTCTCCAGTTGGTTAAGCACTATTACCTCTCATCTACTTTTGACAGATACATTTGGTCGCTTGAAAAATTCAGGGAGTTTTCGGAGAAGTCTATTCGCAAGTGATTGATGCTAATTGTTTCCCTATTATTGCACTCGCTGACGAGATGGGTTTAAATCTGTGCCACATTAAGGAGAACATCATGGCTAGGAAATAAAAATGGATTGGCCTTCCCACAAGAATGAATATATCCTCGACGCGGTATTGTGAATTGACTCGATAGTTTTGCCCATTTGTAACAGTGGGGCGGAATCTAATTGTCCATAACTTTTTTTCCAAAGTAATTTGGTTAGTGACAGTTGGCTTCGGAAAATATCGTCTTGGTGGAATGTGGATTACGTTGATGTTTCTCTATTGAGGAATGTACACATTGGTTGGTATCTCTTAGGCTTCAGACCAAATCTACAACGGTGTTCGAAGCATCTTCTATGTTTATGTTGGTCGGTTTTTGGACGTTCCGTAACAAGATTTTTTTTTTTCTTCGAGAAGATACTCCTTCACGGCGCGAGGATTTATGATAAAACATTGTTTCTATTCTATTATTGGTGTAAGTTAGAATGTCAAGCCTCTTCAAATGGATCGATTTGGCTCAAACACCCGATCTTGTAATTGTTCAAATTCACTAAGCTTAGGTCGAATTGGGTTAGTGGTTCTACCTTTTTCAAAATGGTGTGTTTTGACCCATCCAAACAACTGATGAAACATTTTTTACCCGTTACCGATTGACCCATATGCAATGTATAGTATTTGTATATATGTGCCTTATAAAACTATTACACTCTATTTGTGAATTGAATTTCGTACTTTCTTTTACATGCATTTACAGGGTAAACAACTCTATTGTAATGAATCCAAGTTTAGCAAGCGGCATGGACCCCTAATAAAAGATACAAATTTTGGACAGAATTATAAAAGAGGCAAAAACATTGTAGCAGACCTGCTTTCCAATAATGTGGCCCAAGAAGTATTTCGCAACAAATAGCAAAAAGAATCACTTAAATGTTCCTTTTATTTAGTTTTTTATATAATATGTTTTGGCTAATGTCGTGCAAGTTTATGACCATCCAGTAGGGGTATCTAAATTTGCATAAAGAAATGATGATTGAAAAGAAAGCATAGGAAAGTGATTTGATTTAGTGGGACATATTCTCAGTTTCATCAACAACAAATTTATATTTTATTCTCTCTACACCATTGCATAGCGGTGCAACTATGCTAGAGAAATTAAAACAACAATAATGGGCTTAATTAATAGACAATACACTTCCTGGTGTATGGCTAGGTTTAAACTATAAATCCTTTTTTCTTTCTTATGGTAGGATTTAGTTACTGCACTAGATGAGAAAGATGTGCAAAATCATAAATCGGCCTTTTTGGGTTTATCTTGCTTATAATGTGTCTAATGAAATGTCAAGTGCGTTAGAAAATAGAGAATATATTATTTATATAAGGCTTTAATTTAAGAGGTTTTGTATGCAAGTAGTTTTTCGTAGTATATGTGCATTATTGTAATCTTCCTTATAGAAATTAGGATTCTACCAAACTCATTAATGCGAACGACAACCCTTAAAAACATGTCAAGACACCGAAATGGATGAAAAATAAGCTATCCAAACAGTCCTTAATAACATGTTTAGGAAGCCAAATGACAGCTATCTAAAGAGCCTTTAATAACATGTTTCGAATGCCAAGTGACCGCTGAAATAGGCTATCCAAACAGCCCTTATTAACATGTCAAGAAATCAAAAGGGATGCTGAAAACAAGCTGACATGGTTACACTTGGAAACCGGTTATTATGAGGATGACAATAAGACACACTGATGTTATTTATACTTTGTAAATTTATATAGAGAGGTACAGATACAAGAGCCACGGAATGATATTGTTATCCCTGACTACTGTTTTGCTAGTGGAACTAAGATGAAGTCAGTTAATGCTTGGTTTAGTCCCGTTGGACAGTGACACCGTTACGCCATGACCCTCACCATAACATTCTTACTCGTGTTTATAACAAGACTTTGGTTTACCTTTACCTTCTGTTTTTTTTTCTAAATAAGGTTTAAGTGGTGTTATTCTTTTGTAATTCTAGAGATAGCAAAGGTTTACTTAAAAGCTTGACTAAATGTTGATACTACTGACCTAGAGATCGTTTTTAAAATATCACCTTTTTTGACATGCTACTTGCCGCCCACTTTTACATCTCAATGCTGAGAAAAAATAGCGTCGCGTTCTTGTATGAATTATTGTTTTGAGCCTTTAAGGAGCGACATCCTTCAGAAATTGTATAAATATGTTTTGTTTTGATGGATCTTTTGTTATGACAGATTTTAAAATAACACGGATGACTACATTTTTAGGTTGTTGGAAAGAAGTATGTTAGGCTCTATCCAGCTTCATTGTCGGAGGAACTTTACCCACACTCTGATTCCATGTTGAAGAATTCCAGATAGTTTTTACTAACACCACACAAGTATAAATATGTTTTGTTTTGATAGATCTTTTGTTATGACAGACTTTAAAATAACATCGATGACTATATTTTCAGGTTGTTGGGAAGAAGTATGTTAGGCTCTATCCAGCTTCATTGTCGGAGGAAATTTACCCACACTCTGAATTCATGTTGAAGAATTCTAGCCAGGTAGTTTATACTAACACCACACAAGTTTAACCTTCTCCATGTGCATGTCAGTGGTAGAATCATCTTGCAGAACCCTGCTTCTATTAAAGATGGAAAGATAGGCGGGTCAAATAGCAGTTTAAATTGGGTTTGGTTTAAAAAAATGATATACTTTTTAGTATGACACATGTCAGGGTTTCTTATAATGAAGGGCAATGTAGAAAACAGCCATTGTTCTTCGTGATGCTATTTCTCATCTTCCACCTCTATTATTGTAGATTCTAATTTGGTCATCTTTTGCTTCTGCTCAACCTTGCATAATCAAATAAAATTAAAATCTTTCAAAATACAATACACATGTTTGCCCATGAAGAGCGTGAAGAGATGGCATATGATCAGCCTCCAGAAACCCCTTATTCAAATTCAACTACAAATGTTGTTTACAAAGAAGTATTAGTTCGTATTTGAATGTTTACTACCTTTTTGTATGTTAAGAATGTTTGGTTGATATCAAGGTTTTGTATACACAATAATATTTTGTAGTTTATAAAACTCATCCCGTTTAATTTTGTAATTTATCTATTAATGATTAGTTGGTTATATCCTTTTCAATCGACATAAACAAAACATACACGTAAGATTTACTATGTAGTAAAAAGAAGCTAACCCGCCCATCGGGCGGGTTATGACACTAGTGTATATATATATATATATATATATATATATATATAGGAATGAGATCGTGAGAAAACCTAATCTCGGTGGAAAACCCAAAAAACTCAAACAGATGCCCTAAAAATACTAAACAGATGCCCTAACTGTGCGGCAACTCTTCTCGAAAAAATTAGGGCATCTGTTTAGTTTTTTTAGTGCATCTGTTTGGTTTTCTAGGTTTTCCAGCAAAATATGGTTTTCTCTAGAACGATTAAAAGATGTCATAGAATTCATATCTAGGCCAGAATCCCACACATTGGAACGTCTCAAGAATGATTGTCCTATAGTGTTTTTTGACTTCAAAACAAATCAATATTGGTTCACATGACCTTAGTTCCCAGAACCATATTCAACAACTAATGAAGTTCATGTCAATCTTGACTCTAACATATCATTAGTGGATTTGTTTATTTTCTTATCACTTCTAGTGATACTTATACCATCTATGTATAAACACAAGAGTACACACATACATCCATTAATTTTTGAATCCACATTCTTACATGATATGATGAAAATTAATGTCCTTGTTTGGGAGCTTTCCTTAAGCCATATAATGACTTAACAAGCCTACCAACTTTGCTCTCTAGTCCAGGAATGCTTTTTTCATATATATTTCTTTTTCTAAATCTTTGTTTAGAAATGCTTTTTTCACATCCATTTGGTGAACTTCCAATTTCCTTAATGCGGCAATAGCAAGTACCATTCTAATCAAGGTTATTCGCGTAAGAGGCAAATAAGTATCAAAGTAATCTAGACCTTCGCGTTGTTTAAATACTTTGATTACCAATCTTGCTTTGTACTTGTCAATGGTGCCATCGGCTTTCATCTTCTTCTTGAAGATTCATTTATAGCCTAGTGGTTTACAACTCGACAGTAAACCTACGAGCTCCCAAGTATGTTTTTGTAAAATAGAATCTATTTCATTTTTAATGGCTTCTTTCCATTGAGCCATTTTGAGGAAGTTACCGCTTTTCGATAAGAAGTAGGTTCATTTTCTACCATAAAAGAAACAAAATCGGGTCTAAATGATTTCTCGGTTCTTGCCCTTTTGATTCTTCAAGATTCAACCTCTTCTTCCTTGGGTTGATCTTATCTCTCACCTTGGAGATCATTATCATCCTGTTGTCTCTGACTTGGACTACTTCGTTCATCTTTTCTAGATGATCTTCCAATTCATCTGTTAGCAAGGATAATATATTTTCAAAGAATTAAGCACTTCTTTATTCCATTATCATGTCCTTGTGTATATCAGCATGCCATTCATAGTTTCAGGTCAAATCGTTTGAACCTTGGGGTTCAACACAGATATCTTAGCTAGATATCCCCTCACATTTGTAAATACTTATAAGATAGTTTTCTTCTCATCCATAGTTCAAAAGAACTATCTTAGTTTACATTTGTTGATAAGGGATCTTATCTAAGCAGATAAGTACCAAATAATCGCTTTTCCTCACATGGCATGGCTTAAACCAGGACTTAAAACATGGCATTAACCATATTTCTAAGGACGGTTTCTTTTCTTTCAACAATTCTCTGTAGGAAGTATCACGAGCAGTAAATTTGTGTCTTAATCTAAATGTATCACATAAGATAGAATAGAACCACATATTCACCTCCTATATGACTTCAAACCACCTATTTTTCGATAATAAGCTGATCTCAACTTATTTATATAGAACAATCTTGTCTATATCCTTACTCTCAAGTAAGTATAAATAGCAATATTTTGTATCACGTCAACAAATATGATGAAATACTCGCTATTCTCTACCTTAGTAGGTATCAATTCAAAATCACATAAAACTATGTGAAACATATCACGGGTTCTGTTATTTTCTGTTTAACCGAGAGAAAAGACAATCTTGTTGTCACACCCCCAAACGGCCTAGGTCCGAAAAAACACGTGTCCTTTGGCCATGACGTCATATAACATCACACAAAATACAAAGAACGACCTCTATGGGGTAACGTTTTGAAAATCCAGACCATCGGTTGCATTTAAATTAGAAAATAGTTAAAGTTTGACATAAGTTTAAAGATAATATGCGGAAGCGAATAAAAGTTTTAGAAATTGACAACGATGTTTAAACAGTAGATAATAGCATTTCTTGAAAATCGGCCCAATGCATAGCGACACCAAATAGCAAGCAAAGACATCCACAGCTAAGCACCTGAGAAAAACATGCTAAAACGGTCAACATAAAGTTGAGTGAATTCATAGGTTTGAATTTAATATTAAAAGTGGACCACAAGTTCACAGTACGCACGTGACAGTTATAACAGATACAACTTCACATAAAAAGAATGTATTTACTGTTGCACTAAGCTCATGACACCGAAGCTCAATTTAAAAGGAAGCATTTTATATGCCAAATAGTATTCCACGCCCTAAAGGTATCTGACCAAGATCACCTATTGACATTCCGACATGGTATATATCCGTTTGTTCGGGACCTCCGAATCTAGTAAGCGCTACTTACCCGGATAGGGATAATTACTCCCAATAGATCTATTTACAACATTCGCGCTCACTTAACCAGTACGGTCGGTTAAGCAATTGACGGTTCATGATAATTCGGGCATTAGTGGTCTATTCGCTACTTAGGCAACACGTAATCAGGAAAAGGAAACGTAAAGTAACTGTGTCCATAGTTTGAAAACAAGCAATGTTTCTCACCCCAAAATAGTAAAGTAAAAGTAGTAAAACATGGGGCTATGAACTCACCTTAGCAAAATGAGCAAATGATAATCACGCAAGTAAAAGATGATATAGAAATCTAGCCGCGACCTAGAATAATAACGCGTCTCAGAAACACGGAAAGTATGCCAAGAATTGCACAATATGTTCATCACCAAAATACATCCATGTGTGTTTGCTTTAGTTTGATTATCAAATCATGACGAAATAAAATCATATAGTTCTTCGTTAAGTTTCGGCGTTTAACCAAAAATTACTATTTTTAGAAAGATTCTATTTTAGGAAAGTTTTTAGTTTCGAGACGTTAATACCGTCCCCTACATTTGTTAAGTTTCCATAATTCAAAACGCACTAACTAGCCTCGATTACTTAACTTCTAAGTTCGTTCCGCTAAATTCTTACCAAACTTACTATTTTTAGTAACTTTATCACTTTTCTAAAACTATGCTAACGGCGTCTTTAAATGATACTAATCAATAGGTATGTGTTACTATATATTTTGCTAGTGTTTAAAAAGTCAAAAAAATGTCTGAAAGTGTCCGAAAACTCATTTTACTATCCACATCAGCACACTATTCATCCGGTTTTGTCAAAAAATGTTTCAAGTTTCATTTGGCTATAACTTGGTCGTTTTAAATCCAATTTTAATGTGCGATATATGAAAAACTATCTACTCGAAACGAGCTCTCAAAAAACTACTTTTACACCTAATGAAAACATTTTTAGGTCGACCAAAACCCTAAAAAAAATCAGGACAGCAAGCACTTTTTGCCAGAAATGCAACCAAAATCCACCCAAACTTCACAATAGTGCCTAATGTAGCCTAATCTTTATTCACAACTAATCCATAACAAAACCACACTTAAATCTAACCTAATCCCTTCATTTCTAATGTTGCAACACTCATAAACTCTCATCTCACCAAGAACATAATATTTAACTAGTAAAATATCATTATATATGAAATCTTGTCTTTAAAATCTTTCAAAAATTAAAACACAACATATGGATGTATGGATCTTGAACATATAAGAAAGAATATAAGTAAATCACAAAAAGTAGTTAGGGTTTGCTTACAAAAGATGATGAACAAGATGAAACATAAGAAATCTTGAAAGAAAAATAGTAGATCTTGAAAACCCAAGTGTAAACTCAAAACCCTAACTCTTGAATCTTTGAAGTAAACTTGAAATCAAAGAAAACCTTCTTGGAATAACCTTGGATCTTGATAAAATGGAGTATGAAGTGTGTAGATCTTGATAGATATAAAAAATATGAAGTGTGTGTGAGTTTGTGTGTGTGTCATGGCCAAGAGGAAGGAAAAAGTGATAACAAAATTATTGGTGGCTTGTGAAATGAATTAGAAACCCTAAGTTGTAAGAATGTAAGGTATTTATAAGCCAAGGAAGATTTAGGGTTACATGGTTTTAAGTATTAAGTGACCAAGTGGGTTTGTTTGCTCGGCCGAACTAAGCCACAAGGACCATATGGTTCATTTTTTTAAGTCTTGGTGCATTATACTTGGTCTTATATTTGAATTTCAAGTCAAGGTTGCATGAGTCCAACAAAAGGTCACATGTTTTATTCAAATGGGGTTACTTGTGCATGAATGGGACTTCTTCATGTGTCACTTTCACCCACATGCATGGGAAATTCAAGAAAAGATGTCATTTATTTAATTTCAA
>BQNB010162090.1:1168-14603 GCA_026074375.1 Tanacetum coccineum | reverse complement strand
GTAAGACAAAGTCTCACCGATTGAATCAAAAACCAATTTGAAAATCAATTGACGTGTCACATGCTAAAGTGATTTTGTGACACATCGAGAGTTTTATTCATTTTGAAATTAAGTCAATCATCAATTCATAGTCTGGACGGAATCGATATCCAGTGTCACAAGTTTGATCCATATAGGATCTCACAAGTCACCTACCGCAAAGCTTGTTTGATGTTGGCTCTGAAAAGATTTCCATCGTCATTGTGAATACTTAAGTATCACTCTGATCTTCTGGCAAGATCACGAGAATAATGCGTAGGACTCTTGATATTTTACTTGTTTTCTCAGTGTATAAAGAACAAGTGAATGGTAAATAGTATCCTAGTTAGATTTATGGATGATCTCTTATGGCTCTAAACTCAATAGTGCACTTTGGTTTTAGTAATCGAAGGCTGGAGCAGACTGCCACCTTTTCAATATCAACTAACTCGGAGTGAGAAAGTCAATAGAAATGCGTTTAATCTTTGTGAGAAATAAAACAAGAGTCTTTTGAGAGACCTTGAGTGGCTAGGGAGGTTTGTACTTTGTATCACTGGGTTCATGATGACTATCTTCAATACCAAACAACAGCTTAGTGTTTCTGATAGTATATGTATTGACCCGGTTTCTGCCTAGGTGTAAGGAGGGCTTATTTCTTTTCACCCTTTATCTTTACTTTTCTTTTTCATTCTTCAACCCCTTTAATGCTTACCAAAACTTTATCACTAACACCTTGTTGGGTTTGTTCTAGTGTTAGCTCTGTCTCAGTCTGCATTTTCCCCTTTCTTACTTTTACTCCTTTTGTATCATACCTAAGGACTTATATTCTATCTAATGGAATGTCCTTGGGTAGATCCCTCCAGTTATGGCTGGATCATAGGATAAATACCTAACCTTGACCACCTCATAACTCCATAAAATTAAATACATAGTCGGTCTTTTAGTATTTCCACAGTTGCCAATAAAACCTTTTGAAAATTAAACCAAGGTACTTGTGATATATTATTAACACATTTGTTATTCCTCGATAGTGGGACTTTAAAAATTGCCCACCCCCCCCCCCCCCCTTTGCATTGTGAAATCATATTCAAAAGTGTTTTTCACATACGAGGAAGAAGCTGTACTAGAGTCACTTAGATCGCATTTTAAGTTGCATAGTTTTTAATCATATTTTCTCCCCTTATCCAAAATGTCAAAATCTTTTGATATTTGCGATATCAATTGATTAAGACTGTGCAAGGGAGAGATGTTACTAATTAGCAAGCTTATTTGGAACATATTAATAACCCCCCTTAATTATTGAGGAAAGGATATAGTGTTAAGTATATATTTTGAAAGATTTTGAATTTAATGAAAAATTCATAAAAATTATACTTAACACATATATACTTATTTCTATAAACTACATATTTATGTATTATACAAGATAAGATATGAGATAGGACTTGACATTATTAACCCAAGTATGAACTAGTCATACTATCCTCTACAACAGTCGTTTGTCCGTCTCTATTTTTCTTCCACCAACCAGCACTTCTAAACTTCTCAGAACTCGTCTTTTAAAGGCTTTTCATCAATCCTTGTTCGCATGATTGCCTGTGCATTTATTATCCTTTGTTGTCCACTCCCTCAAAGGCGTGTCTTTGTTGTAACCAAACTTGAGGTTCAGTAGCCTATTACGAAGAATTTTACAAACATATTGGAGAGTCCCGTCACTAAACTTGTGGATCTCATCAACATGCATAAGTCTTTTCTTATTGCTCTTGTCTTTATAGATAATCTTTGGTGGATCATAGTTTGGAGTGTAAGGTTCTTTGACTGAGATATGCTGACATGTTCTTCTGACGGCTTTTTAAGTTGAGCTTTTCTTTTTGGTAACTTTCAACACCTAGCTAAACATCTTCAAGCCTGTTCTTAACAATGATTCCTCGGGTGAACATTTTGAGAGCAGTGACAAAGTCCATAATCACATCACCGTCTAGGTTGAAGAGCTTGTTGTGAGAAATCAAGAGCAGCATGTCTTCAATGTCATTTAGGTGTAAGTCCAGAAAATTACCTTCTTTGAACTTGTAAAGTTTCTGATCAGCTCGCCTTACAACAATTTCCTTCAAGTAGCCATACCGAGATCTCTTTTCCACCAGAACATTAACAACACTCATAATTCTCATAGTTGAGAAGACTTTGTGTTTGGACACCTTATTGATCATAGCTCTGTAGTATTGTTGTCGTTGTGGACCCCAGTGAGATATTCCAAGAGCAACATCCTTGTCATAGGCAATAATAATTGGACTCCATAGTATCAGAATCATGTCGTTAATGCTTTCTATAGTATACCTTGCAGCTGGTGTATTCAAGATTCAAGATTATTATCAAAGAAGAATTCAACAGGAATTATAAGTCGTCCTTCTTTTTCTTGCAGGGGTAAAGGCTTGCTCATATCAACTGGACTCTTGTGACCTTCAGGGTTTGTCCAGTCGAGTTGATCTGTCAAGGCACGGTAGCATTCCTCCATATTGTCACACCCAGTAAATTTTAGGTCATTAGTTTAAGCATTTCCAATCATTATTTTTTACTTTTATATGTTATGTTTGGATCTGGCAATTTTCCGAGTTGCTAGTAGTTGTCACGCGTTAAAAACTATAAATCATCATTGGATGTGTTATGGATTCGGACTTGGATTAAGTCTTCTGTGTTATTGCATTATTTTTTCATTTTAATGTGTTACGTAGGTCACATCACTTTTTGTTTGCGATTTATACGCTTTTCGCGTACGTCGTATGATTTTAGAATTTTAGGTCAAACAGAGACCCGAAAACCCGCAATCTTTTCGTATAAACTTTAGTTATCGTATATCTTGGGTTAGAAGTCAAAAATTTCGTGTTCACACCTCCCCCTATGCTTAAAACCCACGCATACTCACACTCTTAATTAATTACCATGGAATCTTTCCACTTTAATTTGAATTTTAGCTTCACATGCAAGGTGGTGACATTTTGGAAATATGCTCCCATGCATGGTACATGGAGCTTGTCTTCCTAGGCGCAAGGGGGGGCCATAATCCCACTAAAGTCTTAGGAAATGAATATTGAGTGAAGTATAATGTTAGTGATCCAAGCTTGAACCCCCTGGGTCATTATGGTTCTGAACCACTACCCCACATACGTTTGGTTTTGTGTGTTTGGTCACCTAGACATTGATACCAAGTCCTAAACCCTACCTTTACTCCTATATATACCTTGTGATAACATCTTTAGGTCATTTATCACACACTTGTCTGACTAAAAATTTCTTTTCCCCTCTCCTTTTCTTTCTTTGGTCATGGCACAAACACACACCCTCTTAGGGTTCATTTTCTTTGATTTCCTTCAAGATCCAAGTATTCTAGGTTGATCTTTGTTCATATTTAAGGTGGTTACAAGTGTTGGGTTCTTTGATTTTAAGGGTTTGTTCAAGATCTATAGTTGGGGTTTTGTTTTTTTAGTTGGTTTTTCAAGTTTCTGGTCTTCATTTTCAAGTTCATGTTTCATCTAGCTTGTTCTTCATTTTTATAAGTAAATCTTGAACCTATCTCTTCCATCTTTTATATTCTCATGTTCTTAATCAAGTCTTATGTATATCCTTAGTGTTTGTGTTGTTTTTTAAAAGAAACTAGTGGGTTTATAAAGTAATAAAGTTTTCATGTGTTCTTGATATTAATACTTTGATTATAGAAAGGATAAGTAACTTGTGGGTTGCAACAAAGATGATGATGGGATTAGGATAGATAAGAGTGGATTTTTCTGGATGGATTAGTAGTGTACGGGGTTAGGTTAGTATAGGCACTATTGTGAAGTTTGGATGGATTTTTTGGAGCGTTTGCGAAAAATATGGTTGCTGATCCGATTTTGTTTTGTGGTTTTGGGCGATTTAAAAATGTTTTCATTAGTCAAGAAGGTAGTTTTTAGTGAGCTTGTTTCGAATAGATAGATTTTCATATATCAAACATTAAAACCGGATTTAAAACTGCCAAGTTATGGTGAAATGAATTTTGGAACACTTTTCGGAAAAATAATTATTTAAGTTGCTGATTGGAAATATAAAATGGGTTCAGACACTTTCGAGTTGATTTGAGCTTTTAAAACATTGGCGAAACGTATATATACACTAGTATATTAAGTTGAAACTTTAGAAACGTCACAAATATATTATCGGGATTTCTAAAACGAGAAACTTCTAAAAATAGAAACTTTTGGTATTTATTAGCGAGACGGACTTAAAATGTAGGCGTTTAGTTATCACTAGTGCATTTTAGGATCATGGACTTATCAAATATTAGAGGACAGTATTAACGTCCTGAAACTTAGAACTTTCCTAAAATAGTAACTTTCCAAAAATAGAAACTTTCTGTAAAACATAGTGTAACGTAACCATAAATCGTGTACTTTCATAACAACACGTTTTTACTATATAAACTAAAGCGCAAACACTTATGGATGTCTACTTCTTTTATAAGCGTCTTATCTAACATTTCGTATTTATTTCTCGTTTCTGAAGCGCGCCTTTTAATTAGGTCGCGGTTTGAGTTGTTCGATATCATTGTACTCTTCGTTGAATTACTTTCTCACCATTTGCTTAAGGTGAGTTCATAGCTCCACTTTTCTAACTGATTTTACTTATGTTTCATAACTTTAGGGTGAGAACATTGTTACTTTCAAATAAAATGGACACAAGTACTTTACGTGAGATTTTCCCTATTTACGTGTTGCCTAATTTTTACGTTTAGACCACTACTATTGCCCGAATTATCATGAACCATTAATTTCTTGACCGAATGGCTGGTTAAGTAAGCATAAGTGTTATAAATAGATCTATCAGGACTGATTATCCCCGTCCAGGTAAGTAGCGCTTACTAGTTGCGGAGATGCCGAACTAACGGACGTATAACATGTCGGATTTCGTTTAGGTTATCTTGGTCAGATACCTGTAGGGCAAGCCTTTCATAGCATATTTAAATGCTCCATGCAAATTGAGCTTTGGTGTCATGAGCTTAGTGCAACGTAAATGCCTTTTTATGTGAAATTGTATCTGTTATAATTATCACATGCGTTTTGTAAATCTTGTGGTCCAACTTATTGCGTTTTAACTAAACCTATGAATTCACCAACATTATGTTGACATTTTAACAATGTTTTCAAGTGCTTAGCTTGGATGTCTTTGATTGCTATATGATGTCGACTTGCATTGGCCTGATTTTCAAGAATTTATCAAATGATTAAACATCGTTGTCAATTTCTAAAACTTATATTCGCTTTTGCATATTATCTTGGAACTTATGTAAAACTTTAACTATTTTTATTTATTGAAACGATGTTGGATTTCTGAAACGTACCCTTAGAGGTCGTTCTTTGTACTTTGTGTGATGTATATTATGACGTCACGCCCCCGGACACGTGTTTCTGTCCAGGCCCTATTTGGGGGTGTGACACATAATGTATTCCGGTTCGACACAGCTTTTGCAGGTACCTTTAAGTAGGTTGAACATTGGACCCACTAAATATGCTCTTGTGATCTTGTTTAATTTGAGACGATAATGCAATCGAGAAATAATTAATCGGGAGTAATCATAATTCATTAAACATGAGTGGAGGCTTCTCGGCTTGTACCATCTCATTAAACCATAACTGTTTCGGAGTATCATCAATAGTTTTGACTGTATTCCAGTCTGGATCAAGTGTCTCAGGCCTTGGAGCTTCCTTAAACCAATCCTTCTTCGAAATCCTCGGAGCACCATATGCTTGTGTTTCATCAGCATCAGTATGAGGTGGCCATTTGACAGAATCATCACCTACCTTTTCATCAATGTTTGCTCATTCATCATTTCTTAAGCTATTCTCAAAAACCGGGGTTGTCTTCAACCTGATTCTTTTGCTAGTCACAGATTTGCCAGAATTTATTTTTTTTATTTTTTTTTTTTTTTTTTTTTTTATACTATAGACGTTCTAGCCAGAGATTTACCTTTATATTATTCTTTGATGGTGGATGTCTTCTTGGATGATTTGGACTCATTGGCTCTTCTCTTTTTGATCTCCTTACCTTGGTTTGATCCAGCTAAAGGGTCTTTATCTTGATCATCTCCATGATCTCTTTTCTTAAGAATTGTATCAGGTTTGTCACCTTCTTTCGTGGGGCTCCATCAAGGTAACATTGGACCACTATTAGATGAATCATATAGCTCTTGATGTGGGTCCAAGAGTTAGGTTAGATGACTTTATACTATCTTTTCATAGAGTGTTTTCTTTGTTTATTCGTAATTGACTCAGTGCTTGATTAGCGGATTAACCTTGGGAGGAAGATTGACCTAAAGAGGGTAGAGTCTTCTCAAGTACTTCCTTTACTGTCTGTGGTAGAAACATTGGTAGAAAATTCTTGACTTCGTTGATAACATTAGCTTGAACGGACTCTTCAATAACATACTTGTAGTCCCTCTTCTGAGATAGTTCCTTTTTAAGTTCTTTAGTGTGTGACTGAGGTACTTTTTGAAATGCATCTGGAAGGCTGGATCCAAGATACTCTTTGACTACTGATGGTACTTGGGATCTGATTGAAGCAAGAATAGTTGTTGAGTGGTCAGCTGGTTTGAGTTCCTTGACAGCTCGTTTCAATTCAGTAAATCTTTAGACATCAGTTTATTTAATGCTTCAGGAGTTGGTATCCTGAGTAGTGGGATTTTTATGAGTGGTAGTGGAGGTGCTAGGGTGTAGTTGGTGGAAATTTGTGTTGTTTCAGGAATGGCCAGATACTTTGACAGCATGAAATGGTTCTTGCTGAATATTAGGCACATCTTGTTGGATTTGAATATCCAACAATGAATTGATCTCTACTTCAATGCTTTCTAGAATAGTACCGATAAGAGATGCATTAGGAGAAATAATAAAATGATTACCAAAGTTTGAAGAGACAGAATGACTGGAGGTGGATTGAAGCAGATTGGGCGTCTTTTTTTGTGTTGTTAAACATGAACCACTAATTGTTCATCTCCAACTTGATCATCTCCTTTTTGCTCTTCATCAGCCTTGAGTTCTTCATTGTCCTTTTGTACTTCAACTCTTTCAGTATTTTCCTCTTCTGCTTTCTCAACAATATTCATTTCTGCTATACCCTTTACCTGATCTTCAACATCAGTGTCTATCCTTTCATCATTAGTCTTTTTCAATATCGATACTCTTATCATCATCATCAGATGCTTCTTCTTCATCATCATCTTCAGATTCATCATTAGTGGATTTCCGCATTATGTCTTTGATTTTCTCATCTTTTTCATCGAACAAAAATGTCTCATCATCAGTGGAACCCAATCTTCATGACCATCTCGATCTTCACTTTTGTCTTTTGACTCATCCAGAACCTCTGGTGAAGTACCAGCCCCTTCATCTGAGTCTGCAGATTTGTCTGATGGCTCATCAGGAACCTTTGGTCTAAGACTAGCTCCTTCACTTGACCCACCAGATTGGTGCTGAAATTTTCTTGTACGCTTGATGGCCTTCATTGATTTCTGAGTGTCAATTTCAAATTGTGCTGCTTCAGATAGCAATTCAATACCTTTCAATTTCTGCTTCGGAGACGGATCTGTTGATTTCGTCTGTGGGACTTGTAGAGTATCTTGTATTACTACACCCCTGGGTTTCTTGACTAGCCTTTCTTCCTGTTCCTCTGATTCTTCATCCCTAGACTCATCATGGATTGACACTTTCTTCTTTTTCTTCTTAGAAGCAAAAGTTGCCTTCTTTAAACTAGTGGATATGCCAATGAATGTCTTGAAGGCTTCAAAATTTTGGATATCATTAGTCACCAAAGTACTTGGAATCGGCTTTCTATACACTTGATATTCCTCTCCTTTATTGATGAATTTCAATCTATCCAAGATATCATCATTGTCAACTGTGTGGTAAGATGAGAGTTGTCTCTTGGAGATCAATTTATGTTGAGACATAAAGTAGTGTATGATGTCTTTGGTAAACATGGGATAGGGCATGATCTCATTTCTTTTGACCTTTGACTGCCTGTAGTCTATTTGGTATTGAAGATCTTCCCAGATTAATGCAGCATAATCAACATTTGCCTTGTGATATATGTGACAATCCGTTAATTTCAGGTCGTTATTTTATTCACGAGTATTAATTATAAATTTTATTTTCATATTGAGATATGAACTCACGACTAACCGGGAAGAAATTAGGGCTTACATTTGTAATTTAAGCGACGTTTACAAAGAAAACGGGAATTCTACGTTTATGCATCGACGCTTTTATTTTCAATTGCCATAGAAAAATAATTTATTACATTTGTTTTTATTTTTTGTGTCTCGTACTATTCTTACTTTTTACGAAAAACGACTACAAATCGTATATTTTTAAATATCAGACTTTGATAATACCCGTATTTACAAAATGTGGGACAAGTTTTTAAACTCATCCCACTAATATCACACCCCATAGGGGCGGCAAAACCAAAGAGACAAGTGTCCCCATGGTGTTGATTCATGCAACACTTGCCAACACTTGGCAATAACACTCTAAACCTATATAAACTTACTTTGACCAAACTAACACAACACATACTATTTTATAATCAAAAATCTGAATTTTTCTCTCCCTCTCATCCATATTGACGCCACACACACACACACCAAAAACACCAATCCATAAAAATTTTGAAGATTAAATAATAAGCACACTAGTAAAGATGATATCCAAGTATAATCCTTGCATTTTGGTGGTGATTTAAAGGAGTATTCAAGAAGGTTATACACAATTTGGGGCTGAGATTATAAGGGTTATTATAAAGTCTATTGGGTAAAGAAAATGATGGTCAAAAATTATTTTGGGTGAAGATCAAGTTGAAGATTGAAGCTTTGTTATTGTTTTGATCATTTGATCGTTTTTTTCATATTTCTTGTGGTAAAATCTCATGAATTTTGTTTATGTTCTCTTTTGATTTCCAAGTGTATATGTACATGCATGTTATATGATGATCAAGGATTAAAATGGGATTTGTGTGTATGAATCTAGGTTAATCAAAGCTAAAAAAGCCATTTAAACAAGTAAAATAATCATAAAATTTATAGGCTGTAATGAACAGTAGGTTTTATAAATTTCAACAGGTTCGAGGTTGGATTTGAGTACATTAGGTTGAAGATAATCCTTTTGTGAACACTTGGCAAATTGGATGATTTCTAGAAAGTGAATATTGAGTGAGATATGATCAAAACACCAAAACCATTGGATTCTGACCTTGTTGTACAGATGGTATAAAAAGTCACATTTATGGACTGAGTTGGTTAAAAAGTTAAAACTATGAGACCTAGATAAATTCATGTAGGTTCTGAATCAATTGGATGGTCAACCAACTATTTACGGTTTGAAAATGGCGTCAAAAACGGTAAAAGTAAGATTTCAGTCCGAATTTGTAACTTGACATTTATGTAGTAAATTGTTCATATGTATAAGTATACTTAAACTAAGTACAAAAATGGTTTTGGATCTGTAAAATACACTTAAATATGAAGCTAAGGATATAAATATATCAATTATACCATTTATGCTTTATAAATTATGACTATTTTTGTAAACATAAAAGTATACAAAATTTACTACTACCCGAACACTATACTATGTAAAGCGATTTTTGCAACTAAAACCCGAGGTGGTAGGAACCGCTTCTTGGGAGATTTAAAATGCTAACATACTGATAATAAAAGTATCCTGACCTCGAGAATCCGAAAAATTATAACAAGTGTCATATATAAGCTTAAATGAGCCATAAGGCTTTATTGGGCCACTAGGCCCAATGTAACAAATTGGACTTTATGGACTTAGCTTTAGGCCCAATCCACTTTGACCTAACTAATGGGCTAGGACATGGTCTTTGAGTGATAATATCAACTTAATAACTTAATGGGCTTGTTTAATGGGCCTATTAGGCTTTTTGGACTAAATTGAATAATATGAGTAAGTGGGCTAATAATAAAACAAACTAAAAACCTAGAAAACTCTAAGTGTGAAATAAATATATTGCAAGGGATGATATCATATAAACTTACACTGTATAATTTACTTATTTAATTTATGAGTTTTCGTTAATTTTTATCAACTAGAAACCTAAGACCCGTTACAATTTGTATAGGTCTTGGTTGATTGACACGCCTACTTCCGAAGTTTTTATTCATCGATATTCTCATCCGACATCACTAAGTGAGTTCATAGCCTCGCATTTTTACACTTTAATTTTTTTTATAAACCCGCGAGGGATTATAAAATGCTTTTTTTTAAAATAAAACACAAGGATATTTATGCTAGTTGCCTCGATTATTATTATAAGGTTAGCTTAACTCGCTAGATAAAGACTGCGGAAATCATGAAAATTGTTAAACTACCGAGGATATGGGTAGACGCTTATTACATGAAATTGTACTATTCTGGCGGTTGCCCCCCTCTATCCGTGACGACTGGCTATCGTCAAGTGTCGGGAATATGACACAACGGATGCGTTGTATAGAGAATAATATGCACTCATAGCGAGGGTGTATAGTAGGCATACCTTGTTGGGAACCCCAACATAATTAGATGGTAACGTTCAATGTCATGAGACTTATAAATAATCCCCCTATAACTTTGTCTGATCCACATCGTTATGTCTTGATGATTTTGAGAAATGATACTTGTGTTCGGAATTTAATATATATATAAAACTCTATGGATCACTCAACATTATTGGTGACTTTTTAGCATGTTTTATCTCAGGTCTGGAAGGTAATTCGTTGATGAAGATTTTGGAGAAGTTAATGAAATAACTATTTTGAAGGCCCATTAAAGAAAATCATTCGAGGAAAATATTTGAAAATGATATATTGATTATGAAAATATTTGGGACCTATGTTGTGAAACTTTTTATTTCGAATGGTTATATTTAAAAACGTCTCTTTTCGAGTCGTTTTATATGCTTGAGTTATTGTATTATGACGTAGCACCCCGAATGACCCTTCCGCTGAGATATAGAAAAATGGGGGTGTTACAGATTGGTATCAGAGCGTAAGTTATAAAGAACAAAAGATTTTCAAAAAAAATGAACAAAAGGATTTTTGAAATCTTTTAACTATAAGTGTGCAAGCGAAATCTCCGAATTACCAAATGGCAAAGAATGTGGAAGGTAATTTTTTAATCGGATATATATATATATGGAAAAATATATATATGTTATAATATGAAATTTTCATTTATTTGAATATAAATGTTAATTATGTAATTAGAGTTATATTTCCTTATGATGTGGAGGGTGACAAAACCCCGCCACCTGGAGATGTGTCATCTGATTCTGTGTCATCCGATTCTGTGTCAGAGGACGAGGTGGTCGATGTTGCACCCGAGGATACTACTGGGACTATTACCCAAAAGCCTTATGTCACTCGTACCTTCCCGAGAGGTCTATTTGAGATGGGTGAGTCATCTTCTGCTCGTGACTCATCTAATAATTAATGATTTGGCACCTTGGACTTTGAGACGTGATTTGGAGACGTCCCATGCATGAGCTAGACTTACGGAGGCTGAGTTGAGTACAAACCAAACTAAGATTGCTCTTCTCAAATCCAAGAATAAAATCGGGGAAAAAGAAAGGGAGTAACTTAATCATGATTTGGAGAATGTAGAGTGTGCTTTGGGTAATGTTCTCAAGAGGGTGTCGGTATTGGAGAGTGGGGAGAATGCCACATTGAAGAAAAGATTGGCTGAGACTAAGACTAAGTTGGTGTGGGCTTGTATGGAGTGTGATATTGCTGAGAGGAGGTTGCATGAGTCCCGAGTGTGGAATAAGATGTTCTACTTGGATATGGTTCGTATTGGGGCTGTTCCGAAGCTGCCATCTGATGATGAAGACACTGAGCGTCCAAGAACTCTACTTCTGATGGGACCGAGGGACCTTCAGAGCCACGTGGACCACCTAGTGACTCTTAGTAGATTAGTTTATCATTAGTAGTATCTTTTGTAAATCACTAACTAAACTGCGATGTCAGTTAGTAGGACTAGTCTTTTGGAGTTGTATAGCATTAGATGGTGACATGTAATGTATGACAATGCAACTTGTAATTTATTGGTGATTAATGAAATGACTATCTTTTGGTTCTAATTCTATGTCGTGTTGTTGTTACCTTTCTTTTCTTGTCTCTTCTAAATTGTTCCTTTTGCTTAATACAATCATTGAATGAATACTCATTATGACTTGATTTATGTTGTAACATGATCATGCCGCCAAAAGCAATGTCTGAGGCACGTATGCACGAGGTTATTAGGGAACAAGTTGTCGCATCTATAGATGAATTTATGGCAAATATGAACCGTAGAGCCGGTGGCGATGAAGCCGGTGGTGCTGGAGCCGGTGGTGGTGGAGCTGATGGTACTGGAGCCAGTGGTGCTGGACCGACAGCGCCCAAAATCACTAGGTGTACTTACGTAACATTCATGAAGTGTGACCCACAACCTTTTAAAGGCACCGAAGGTGCCGTGGGATTATGTCAGTGGTTTGAGAAACTAGAATCTGTGTTTCGAATCAGTGATTGCAAGGAAAGGGATAAGGTGAAATTTGCAACTGCTACTCTCCAAGGTCGTGCATTGACTTGGTGGAATGGAAGGATTGCTTCCATGGGTATTGATGCTGCTAATGGTACTTCATGGACTAAGGTGAGAAAGTGGATGACCGAGGAATTTTGTCCTCGAAGTGTGTTGCAAAGGCTGGAGCAAGAATTGTACAACTTGAAGTTAAAAGGGACTGATATTGATGGGTATACAAACCAATTCCACGAATTGGCCTTGTTGTGTCCTAGAATGGTGGAGCCTAAGCAGGTGAAGGTGGAGCAGTATATTCATGGGTTGTCAAAGAATATACGTGGTGATGTGACATCATCGAGGCCTACTGGTATTGATGAGGCTGTCCGTATGGCTTATCAGCTCATGGGACAAATAATACAAGACAAGACTGATGAGGTTTCTGAGGGTGAAAAGAGGAAAGGTGAAGGAGATCGTGGTGGTCGTGGTGACAACCGACGCGATTACAATCGTCGGCAAAACCAAAGAAGGGCTAATGCTGGAGCTATGACCAATGCTGCACCAAATGACAACGAAGTTTGTCCACGGTGCAAGAATAAGAAGCATGCTGGGGATTGTTGGAAATGTGGTAAGTGTGGTAAGTTGGGGCACAAGACTGCTGCTTGTTGGAGCCTCGACAGAAAGGATGTGACTTGTTTTAATTGCAATGGAAATAACCGTGGAGCTGTTTACAAGTTGGGAGCTTTGGATGCTCAGCAAGATCCGAAAGTCGTTACTGGTACATTCTTACTCAATAATTGATATGCTACTGCTTTATTTGATTCGGGTGCTGATAAAAGTTTTGT
>BQNB010162089.1:2583-14604 GCA_026074375.1 Tanacetum coccineum | reverse complement strand
GATGGTGTCCTATAACCTCCCCAAATGTCACAATGAACCATATCAAAACAATCACTTGTTTTTATAGAACTATCTGTTTAATCAGGTATACCTAAACTGATCTGCCATAGCCTTTCTTTCTCTTCTCAAGACTCCCATTCGATAAAGACCATTAATGCAATTACCCGCTCCAATCAAGCTCCTCGTTCTCAATCCCTGCATTACAAAGAAATCAGGGAAGAAGGTGATTGCACAATACAAATCTCTTGTTAGACGTCTAACCGATAACCCGTTTATCTTTATTCCTCCCTTAAGAAAAACTTCACCATTCCCCTTTACGGGAACGTCTATCTCGTTGGCAACAGTAATGGGTGTTTCATTTTCATTCGGTGGGCTAACGTTTTCGAGCAGGGACGGAACTGAGCGGTTTTTAGAGGGGTCGAGACGAAAATCATAATTTGTTTATATACAAAAAAGAAGACAAGAATATAGCGTAACTCACAATTAGTTAAGATTGGGAGGAATGTGGAGAATGATAGGAGTTGCAAAGAGGGTTTTTTTTAGTTGTTTCGTGTTTGGTAAAGAAACAAAATGTAAAAAAAGAAAATTAATTTGCATTTGACGTTACTTTCGAGGGGGGCAGAATGTAATTTTTTTCTAATGTATATCACCATTCCCCTTTACGGGAACGTCTATCTCGTTGGCAACAGTAATGGGTGTTTCATTTTCATTCGTGGTAACGTTTCCGAGCACCTCCTTTTGATAGATCATGTGATCAGTAGCACCCGAATCCATGGCCCCCCAATAACCTTTATCATCAAACGTACATGCCATGTTTGCTTGAGGTGTCTGCTGCTCTTGGTTTTGCTTCTTGCAGTCACCAAAAAATTTCAGGAACATACCGTATTGTTCGTTAGTCAATCCATGTATGGGACTAGATACGGGATCAGCAACGGCTGCCTTGGGTTTGAAATTTTCCTTCCTTGCTTTTCTTGGCCACCAATCGGGATACCCAATTAGCTCAAAACATCCTTCGCGACTGTGCCCATCTTTTCCGCAATTTGTACAGTTTTCTGTTTTGCTTGCCGAGCCTCCTTTTTCATTTTTCTGCCACGATTTCTTCTGTGGCTGATTCTCTTTTCGATTGACTTGTAAGGCTGCCATTTCTGTGGTCGTTTTCTTCCCGATTGTTACATTTCTTTGATGTTCATCTTCCCCCACCATGTGATAGGAATTGCTCAAACTTGGTGTAGGTTTCATTGCTAATATCTGTGTACGAATGACATCAAAATCGCTGTCAAGACCTAGCAGGAACTTATATAGGCGTTCTTTCTCCTTTAATTCAACTAGTTTCTTCCCAACCTCACACTTGCAACCATTACATGTACAGCGTGGGGTGGGTAGTACGGTGTTTATTTCATCCCAGATCCTTCTCAATTTCGTAAAGTAAGCCGAAACTGTGACTCCATCTTGTCGAGTTACATTCAGAATCTGTTTCAATTCATAAGCCCTCGGTGCACTTTCTTTTCCGAAACGTTCCTTCAGATCCTTCCAGGCTGCGGTATTGGCGTATTTCACACTTGCACGTATCTCTTTCTCCATTGCAGTGGTGAGCCACCCTTTAACCATAGCATCGCACCGCATCCACGCCATGTAATCTTTACTGGTGCTTTCTGGTTTCTTGATTGATCCATCAACGAACCCAATTTTGTTTTTGGCAAACAAGAAATTTGTCATCTCTTGTACCCAGTCGTTGAAATTGTTGTCCTCAGCCCAGCATTTACCTGCAATGTCCTTGGATAGTCTGGACGAATGTAGATAAAAAGGAAATTCGGATCGTTGTCACCTGTTCTTCGATCCTTCATCTCGTGCCATTAGAGCTTTTGAGTTGATGATCTTAATTTTGATTGGCCTGCTCTCTGATACCATGAAGAATAAGGTAATCAAAGAGACAATTGTATATGAAAAGAAGAAACTAATCAAGGCAATAAATCAGCCAATCCCTAAGAAAGAGGCGGTGAATAAGGAAAATATAAAAGGAAGTGATTTGACTACTTTGACTAATTCCAATAGTTTATGCCACACTCTACAAGCTCACACTCAATCGTGAAGTAGCGGTAGGTGCCATCACCTTCGATGTAGCACAATCTCCTAAGTTTGTGCTCAAAATTATAGGCGATGAGCATATCCGTCACGAGGTACCAGGGACGAAGTCAGGACCAAATATGACCGGGTGCACACTTTTTTTTAACCGTAATATAATAGAGGTAAAAATTGAATTAAAACGAAGATTTCATTAAAACGATAAGACTAGAAAAACATTTCAATGGAACGGATGCATTTATGATACATTTGGGAAAAATCGTTGTTTTTCTCAAAAATTAACACTATATCGAAAAAATCAATAGGTGTCCCGGGGACACCCCCTGGCTCCGTCCCTGCGAGGTACTATTATATATGTTTATAGAATCCGACCAATACATGCAAAAGCTATCACGTATTTACTATATCTTAATTGTTTTGATAGTGGGACTTTCTTAGGGGCTTTAGACGTGTACAACTAATGAAGCGTTACGTATCAAGGAAGGAAGGACTATCAATTTCATTGCCAATTCTTTATTTACCATATAACACTCGTCCCGTATGTCTTTCATGTGTCATTGTTTATTTAACATTATGCCACTCTTTATAAGTCTTATTCCAATCTTTATTGGTCCTTTGCAAATTTTGAAGTTGCGGGAGGTGTGGTGTCCCGATTCCCGAGTTTGTGCTTGAGACGCTTGGAGATGAACGCATACATCATGAGGTACGTACTACTACTTTTAATAAACCAAAATACACACTTGCATAAGTTATACATATATTTAACGTAACGCGTTTCAGTCTTGATTGTTGTGACAGTGGGACGTGCTTGGGGGCTTAGAAAACTATATACATTTTTAGTCCAGTTATCACCATTGAATGATCAATTTCGATGCCTCAATTCAAACACACTTGCATCAAAATAATTGTAAACACCTTTAAAAAATATGATCAACAATCAATACACAAATAAATACAACAGTGACTACTCATCAACCTTATCAACAATCAATACACAAGCAAATACAAGGCAACACCTTACTGCCACTACCATTAACTTCATGCAACAACCTATCATTTATCATGGATCCCTTTTATTTATAAACTAGTCTCACTTTCTACTTGCACACAAAAAATATATATATATAAAAAATTCTACAACAAACTGTAACCTAATTTCCCACACACAATCAAACATAAATACTTTGAGTTTTCCTATCAACAACTTACACACATGAATTGAAACACAAGCAAACTGAGGTATTTATTCTCTTTCATGTTTACTTAATTTTTTTAAACTTCTCAACAGTTATCACATTTTTGACAGTGTTTTTTTCAAGATCTGTTGGTGACATAGCCGGAATATCCGTACCTTCACTGCTGGAAATGTACGGTTTATTTTTATTAAAAAAATTGTTGTTAAATTTGTCGTGTATGGTTTATTTTAGTTAATTTGTGTTTTTTTCTTGCTAATAGTTTCGACCGAATAAGTAGCTAAAACTTAAGGGTGTTTGTTTAAGCTTATATAGCGGGCTTATGACTTATGTGGTTTCCGGCTTAAGGTTCACTTTTTGCGTCCAATTTTTAATTTTTAAATTTTCTATTTATAACCTATTTAATAACATATAAGCTTTTTATAATTCCGAAAAAGTTCAAAAATAAGCCAAAAATCAAATAAGCCATAACCTCTCTATATAAACTTAAACAAACACCCATTTAGTTAACTTGTGCTTTTTGTTGCTAAAAAATGTCAAATATATGGTCATAATATATGTGCTTAATTATTTGGTGAAAATATCTAAACTTACTTAGTTGATTAATTTTGAGTTTGTGTATAAATTTGCTAAATGCTTTTTTTAATGTTTTATATTATTAAAAAAAAATGCACTCTATGTTTTTTGAGTGTTTGTTTTAGGTTAAACAAATCTTTGTGTTTGTGTGTCAGGGTTTTGTGGATTTATGTAGAGAAATATATTTTAGTTTGTTTTAGGTGGATTATTCTATCTTTTTTTAAGTATGTAATATAAAAATTAATTTGTAGTATATTTAAAAAATGTATGTTTTTATATTATATTTGTAGTGTGTGTGCTATTTGACGAACATTAAAGCCCCCCCCCCCACCCCCCCCCACCCCTTTCAACCACCTCCCAACAGGTTGCCTTTGGCAGGAAAGCTCGTGCAAAAAGAGCTTGAAGTAAGCTTTAATTAATTTGATAACATCAACGTGAAAAACAAGTAAAAGTATAAATAAACTTTAACGGAAGTGAATAACCTTAAATATTGATTTATAGAAATAAATATTGATAGATGAGACTTTAGTCTATGTTAAGAAATGGTTGAAAGGCTTTAATGTTGGTCAGATAGCACACATACTACAAAATATAATATGAAAACATACATTTTTAAATATAATACAAATTAATTTTCTATAAAAATTACATACTTAAAAAAAGATAGAATAATCAACCTAAAACAAACTAAAAAAAATATTTCTCTAGATAAATCCACAAGACCCTCACACAAACACAAATATTTGTTTAACCTAAAACAAACACTCAAAAAGTAAGAGTATGGACAATTTTAGTGACATGATTTCCTTCTAACTTAATTGTCATTAATTCATTCCATGGGATCCACATAAGCTATATTTGATGCGCTTAATTAGGCAATGTTATGGTGAGGATCACTACAATTAGTCCTGATCAAGAGTTGTGGTCGTCTAGTAGTGCTCCTCAGGGCTCTCTAATGTTTATGCCACACTCTACAAGCTCACACTCAATCGTGAAGTAGCGGTAGGTGCCATCACCTTCGATGTAGCACAATCTCCTTAGTTTGTGCTCAAAATTTTTGGCGATGCATGAGCAAATCTGTCACGATCGGTACTACTATGTATGTCAATAGAAACCGACAAATACATGCAAAAGCTATCATGTATTTACTATATCTCAATTGTTTATAGAAACCAGCCAATACATGCAAAACCTCTCATTTTTATTAAAATTTAGAGGGGAAGGGCATTCTCCTTGTTTCAATATGGCCATAGACAATCTCTACCATCAATTCAATGTTGTTTTTGAAGTTATTTTTGTGACAGTGGGACGTGCTTAGGGGGCTTAGAAAACTATATACACTGAAACAATACTCAACTGGCGGTGACTGCAGGAACAACATATCTGCTTCTATGGTAATTAGTTATTCACTCGACGCAACTACAGCAAATACAAGGCAACACCTTACTGCCACTACCATTAACTTCATGCAACAACCTATCATTTATCATGGATCCCTTTTATTTATAAACTAGTCTCACTTTCTACTTGCACACAAAAAATATATATATATAAAAAATTCTACAACAAACTGTAACAAATTTCACACACAATCAAAACATAAAAACTTTAGTTTTTAACAACTTACACACATGAATTGAAACACAAGCAAACTGAGGTATTCATTCTCTTTCATGTTTATTTAAAAGTTTTGTAGGTTTTTTAAACTTCTCAACTGTTATCACATTTTTGACAGTGTTTTTCCTAGATCTGTTGGTGACATCGCCTGAATCCGTACTCCCTGCTGGAAATGTACGGTTTATTTTTATCAGAAAAATTGTTGTTAAGTTTGTCGTGTATGGTTTATTTTAGTTAATTTGTGTTTTTTTCTTGCTAATAGTTTCGACCGAATAAGTAGCTAAAACTTAAGGGTGTTTGTTTAAGCTTATATAGCGGGCTTATGACTTATGTGGTTTCGGCTTATGTTACTTTTTGCGGCTAATTTTTAATTTTTCTTCTTCTTTTCATAATCCTATTATAACATCATAAGCTTCTATATGCCGAAAAGTTCCAAAATATCCAAAAATCAAATAAGCCATAACCTGTCTATATAAACTTAAACAAACACCCATTTAGTTAACTTGTGTTTTTTTTGTTTGCTAAAAAAGTTCAAATATGTGGTCATAATATATGTGCTTAATTATTGGTGAAAATATGTAAACTTACTTAGTTGATTAATTTTGAGTTTGTGTATAAATTTGATAATGCTCTTTTTTTATGTTTTATATTCTTAAAAGAATGTACTATCCTTTTTGAGTGTTTGTTTTAGGTTAAACAAATCTTTGTGTTTGTGTGGGAGGGTTTTGTGGATTTATCTAGAGGCTAATGTTT
Source organism: Tanacetum coccineum (assembly GCA_026074375.1). Lineage (NCBI taxonomy): Eukaryota > Viridiplantae > Streptophyta > Magnoliopsida > Asterales > Asteraceae > Tanacetum > Tanacetum coccineum. The sequence continues at coordinate 8,383 of BQNB010162089.1, read as the reverse complement.
TTTAGTTTGTTTTAGGCTGATTATTCTATAAGTATGTAATTTTTATAGAAAATTAATTTGTATTATATTTAAAAAATGTATGTTTTATGTTATATTTTGTAGTGTGTGCTATTTGACGAACATTAAAGTCTTTCAACTACCTCCTAACATACATTAAAGTTTCGTCTATTAATATTTATTTTCATCTACCAATATTTAAGGCTATTCACTTTCATTAAAGTTTATTTATACACTTTACTTGTTTTTGACACTGAGATTATCAAATCAATTGAAGCTTTTTTCTAGCTTTTTTGCACGAACTTTCCTACCAAAGGTAACCGTGTTAGCGCTTCAAACCCACCACCGGTTAATATGTTTTCTCGAAACGCTGATCAAAACCCTATACTATTTCTGCTTTTATCATAAATTAAAAGCCGAAATAGTTTAGGGTTTTGATTAGCGTTTCGAGCAAACATATTAACCGGTGGTGGGTTTGAAGCACTTACACGGGTGCCTTTGGCAGGAAAGCTCGTGCAAAAAAAGCTGGAAATAAGCTTTAATTGATCTGATAATCTCAATATTAAAAACAAGTAAAGAGTATAAATAAACTTTTATGGAAGTGAATAACCTTAAATATTGGTATATGAAAATAAATATTGATAAATGAAATTGTAATGTATGTTAGGAGATGGTTGAAAGGCTTTAATGTTGGTCAAATAGCACACACACTACAAGATATAACATGAAAACATAATCTTTAAAAATAATACAAATTACCTTGCTATAAAAATTACATGCTTAAAGAAAGATTAAATAATCAGTTTAAAACAAACTAAAAAAAATATTTCTCTAGATAAATCCACAAAACCCTCATATGCAAACACAAAGATTTTTTTAACCAAAAATGGATTGAACAAGTATTTATATATACTTATACAAAGTGTGAAACGACGCCGTTTGGCTCTCCCACAGAAACACTGTTCATTATTACTGTGCATTTCACGCCAATCCACTGCCCTTAGTCCAGCCCAACGTTTTGCCATTGGCCTATTTCTTCGATAATGATCATCTATTCCAGATGATTCTACTCTCAACTGCTATCTGACTATGTATGTTGCTAGAATTTGGATTCTCAATTGGGGCTTTTGATTCACTTATACATCAAACTCCATGGAAAGGTATATTGGTCGTCGATTGTTCTTATTGAAACGATTGGTTGAAAACCTTGTTTTTTATTAATGGAGAATGGCTTTTTTACTTATGGAGAGTGTCCTATTTTATTTTTCACGTGTTATTCTTTTAATAAAAAAGAACACTCTCTTTCTTAATTTTATTTGGTCCCACTCGGCCGCCGTTCTCTTTTTCAGACATGAATCAGCTTGTTCTATTTTTTTTTCATAATTTACGTTTCAATACATAATTTATATGTATTTATTGAAGTACATTTTAGTGCTTATGTTTGAAATATAATTTCTAAATCTGGAATTCATAATTATTAGGAAAATAATACCTCATGTTTTAATGTGTTTGAAAAACCACTCAAATTTTATCAATTTTGGATTTCATTGTCATGACACTATGATCTATACAAGTATTTAGATGACATGGATTTAATGTATAAGTGAGATGTTTGACATTATAGTCCATGTAGTCTACAGTTATATTTAAGTTACTCAAGAACACAATGAGTTAATGTCATGGCAAATGTGATTTTATATAGGACATATGTCTTTTATTTGATTTTCAAATCATGAAGTTTCATGACTTAATTGAATTTGTTGAAAATATAACTAGGTCTAAATTCAAGGGGTTGTACTATTGTGTTTCTCGGGTATTTTGATGTTGGTGATCGCATCGTTGATTGATGAAGTTTAAACAAGTAGCCATTTCATATTGTACTAGTTCTTTTAGGAGCTTATTGTGATAGACTTGCATTCCTAGTTTCATACTTGTCTAAGGATTAATGTATGGGTTCATAACCTTTTTAAGCTTCCGTTTTCATGCAAAAATAGTGTCTATTTTAGTCATGTCAATTATTCCAAATCTAAGTATCATGTCAATTATTCCAAATCTAACTATCTCTTGGATTCTGGTATACACGAGTAAAGTTAGTTTGTGGGCTTCACATTTATTTATTATATGAAAGAGAACTGAGTGTCTGAGGTAGAGTAAACGGGTGTTGGACACAATTTTGTACCTATTTCTAAATCTTGGTAACCTACGATTATATTGAAATGATTTATGCAAAACTGAAATTTACTTAATGTACTTAATTAGCATTTCATGTCAACTATATAAATGTACGGGTATTACTATTGTTACCCCTAGTATTTTTGTACCACCAATACCCCTTAATACCCGTTGTATTGACAAGACAATTTTTTTATGTTTTTTCGATCTATATATTTTACATTTTACAATTTTTGACTTGTAAAACTTTAGTCTTTGTTTCGCATTTTTTAGGCAATTTTATTCACTTTATTAACAAGAAAACACAGCTTCGAGCTTCGTATTTTTCACGTTTTATTACTTTTGACTTATCAAACTTTATATTTTATGTTCCATTTTTTTATTTCACAGTTTTATAATACAAAAAAAAATTATAGAAACAAAAAAGAAATTAAAAATACAAAAAATTTAGAAAGTATTGGTATCACTTTAAGAGGTGTCTCAATAACCAACCCGTAAATTTACACATCAACTAAAAGTGGACATGCCATCACTAGTGTGAGGCTGATATGGCATGTTTTCTTCTTTAATGTCACCTTCTCTTCTTCTCCATCACCCACAAACTTTCAAACACAAAATACACCTTTTTAATGTAATTTTAGAATGCCCAAGTGTTTAAGAAAATTTCTCATTCAAAAACATTTTGTTTTTGTAATAACTTTTGCTATTTATCCCATCCCAACTCATATAACTTTTACTATATTAAGGTTTTAAATGACGTTTTCTCTGATGATGTTTTTTTTCTTTTTTAACTATATTTCTTGACTCATAACCTGTTTTCTTTTCGACCCGACCAAAGAGTCTCCTTCTTCTTTGTGTACTGGATGAATAATCTTTGATAATGTTACCTGGCTAACTCAGTTAAGCAACCAGGGGCGGACCCAGCTTATAGCACGGGTGTGCACGTGCATACCCTGCGATTCAACGGGCTAGTGTAAAAAAAAATTTGTTTTTTTTAAGTAATATACATGGAGTGCATACATTCAAAGTTGAGTGCATACCCTATGTTGAAATCCTAGGTCCGCCACTGTAAGCAACGTCTGTAAATATTAAAGGTGGCAAGATGGTTGGGTTAGGTTGGGTTGGGTCATAGGACTTAGATGGGTTTGGGTCTAGATGGGTCTTTTAGGAGGATGGGTCTACATGGGTTTGGGTCTAGATGGGTCTTTTAGGATGATGAGTCTACATGGGTTTGGGTCTAGATGGGTTTGAGTCTAGTTGGGTAAATATTTTTAAGAGATGGGTCTAGTTGGGTCCCCCTTAATATTTATAGATGGGTCTTGTCGGGTATAGCATTTTTCAATTGTTTTTTACGTTTGTATACGTTTTCAACCGATTTCAACCGATTTTGACCGTTTCCGATCGATTTCAACCTATTTCAACCGTTTTGACCGATTTCGACCGATTCCCACCGATTTTGACCATTTTCGACCGATTTTGACTGTTATGGTCCGTTTTCGACTGTTTTCGTCATTTTTCAACCGATTTCGACCGTTATCGTCCTTTTTCGACCGATTTCGATCGTTTTCCACCGTTTTCGTCTGATTTATACCTATTTCGACCGTATTCCGCCGATTTCGACCGTTTTTCGCCGATTTCGACCATTTTTTATCGATTTTGACTGATTTTGACCGTTTTCGATCGATTTCATTCGTTTTCGATCGTTTTTTACGAATTTCGACAATTTTTGGCCGTTTTCGACCGTTTTCGACGATTTTGACCATTTTCGATCGATTTTGTCCGTTTTCGATCGTTTTCTACCGATTTAGACCGTTTTTGATTGATTTTAATCAATTTTGACCAACTTTGACCGTTGTCGACTGATTTCGTCCGTTTTGGATCTTTGTGACTGTTTTCGTACGTTTTCGACCATTTTCATTCGTTTTTGCACGTTCACGTACTTGTTCAAGTTGTTTTGAACGTCATTAAATGTTTTTGTACGTTTTCGTCCATTTTTGTATGATCTTGTTCGTTCACATACATCCTTCTCCATTCTTCATTTTCCTACGTTTCGTTCATTTTCATGCATTTTGTACGATTTTATACGTCTTCATATGCTTTTATACATTTTTATAAAAAGTACTAAAATGGATAAAACATTTAAAAATGTTCAAAACGTATTTAAGCATTGAAAAACGTAGGAAACGAACAAAATGAACGAAAATGGATGAAAACTTAGACAACGTAAGAATATGTATAAAAAGGTAAGGAAACGGACGAAAACGTGCGAAATGTGCGAAATTAGTCAAAAAAGATCAAAATTCGTTGAAATCGGTCAAAAATGGTCAAAAACGGTCGAAAACGTGCGAAATCGGTCGAAATCTGTTGAAAACGGTCAAAATCCGTCAAAATCATTCAAAATCTCTTAAAAACGGCCCAGATCGGTTTAAATAGGTCGAAATCGGTCAAAAACGATCAAAATCGGTCGAAACGATCCAAATCGGTCAAAACCGAACGAAATCGATTGAAATTGCTCGAAAACGGTTAAAAACGATCAAAATCGGTCGAAATCGGTCAAAAACAATGGAACATAGTCGAAATCGATCGAAAACGAACGAAAACGGTCGAAATCCGTCGAAATCGGTCAAAAACGGTCGAAATTGGTCAAAAACGGTCAAAAACGGTTAAAAACGATCAAAATCGGTCGAAATCGGTCAAAATGGTGGAAAACTTTCGAAATTGGTCAAAACGATGGAAAACGGTCAAAATCGGTCGAAAACAGATGAAATCGGTCAGAAACGGTTAAAAACGATTGAGATCGGTCCAAAACGGTCAAAATCAGTCAAAACGGTGGAAAACAGTCGAAATCGGTGGAAAAAAGTCAAAATCGTGCGAAAACGGTCAAATTCAGTCGAAAACGGTCAAATTCAGTCGAAATCAGACGAAATTGGTCGAAAACGCTCGAAATCGGTCGAAAATAGTCAAAATCCGACGAAATCGGTTGAAAATGAACGAAATCGGTCAAAAACCGTCAAAATGTGCGAAATCGGTCGAAAACGTATAAAAACGTTAGAAACGGATAAAAAATGTTATACCCAACGAGACCCATCTATAAATATTAAGGGAGACCCAACTAGACAAATCCCTTAAAAATATTTCCCAACTAGACCCATCTATAATATTAAGAGAAAAATGCTAGACCCATTTATAAATTTAAGAGAGACACATCTATAATATTAAGGGAAAAATGATAGACTCATCTATAAATTTAAAAGAGACTCATCTAGACCTCATCCTTTAAAAATATTTATCCAACTAGACCCAAATTAACTAATGGGTCTAAAATTGCCACCTGTAATACGTATTTCACCATTAATATTATTTACTTGCATCATATTTTTTGTCATTTTACCTTAATAGTTATAATAAGTTAAGCTAAACACTAAAAATCACAAGATGTGAAATATACACTAGCAAACTAAAAATCATCCTTTGTTGGAGAGTACATTACAAAATAAATGACATTTGGTGACTAAAACGCTTGCCTACTAATGATGAAAGAGTAGGAAAAACTAAACATTTGTCTACTAATGACGAAAGAGTGAGAGAAACTAAATTTTTGCCTAATGATGAAAGAGTAGAAAAAACCAAA
>BQNB010162088.1:0-13556 GCA_026074375.1 Tanacetum coccineum | reverse complement strand
AAATGATTTTTTATAAAATATATAATTATTATTTACAATTATTTTTTATAAATTATATAATTGGTTCGTTTCGGCCGGGTCGGTGCGGTTCCTCGGTTCGTATATAATTATTATTTAAAATGATTTTTTATAAAATATATAATTATTATTTACAATTATTTTTTATAAAATATATAATCGGTTCGTTTCGGCCGGGTCGGTTCCTCGGTTCGTATATAATTATTATTTAAAATGATTTTTTATAAAATATATAATTATTATTTACATTAGAGGTTCAACGGATGAGTCGATATGATACGGTTATACATTAGAGGTTCAACGGATGAGTCGATATGTTACGGTTATACATTAGAGGTTCAACGGATGAGTCGATATGCTACGGTTATACATTAGAGGTTCAACGGATGAGTCAATATGGTACGGTTATACATTAAAGGTTCAACGGATGAGTCGATATGGTACGGTTATACATTAGAGGTTCAACGGATGAGTCGATATGGTACGGTTATACATTAGAGGTTCAACCTCCAAGTTACTCTGCAGGACATTCAACACCTCCAAGTTATTCTTCAGGACCTTCAACGCCTCCAAGCTATTCTTCTGGACCTTCAACACCTACAAACTATTCTCTAGGATCTTCAAGAAATAGAGAGTGCTCAAACTGCAAGCACTTGCGTGGAAAGATAAGTGTACTCAAGGCAACAATGGAAATGCATATGCATCCGGAACAACATACAGTTAATTCGGCTGCACTATTTCACGAAGTTCTCAATGAAATGGAAAAACTTGATTTGGAGTAGTTTGTCATGTGCAATGTAATTCGTATGATTTCGAGTAGTTTGTCATTTGCAATGTAATTCGTATGTTTTATTTATTGTATGTGAAGACTTTGTTTAAACTTTTATGATATGAATGTGTTGATGTATAACGATATGAATGTGTTTATGTATAACGATATCACCTTAAAAACATATATATATTTTTTTGTTAAAATATACGGAATATCGGACCGAAACAAATCAAAAAAACGTAGTTTAATTATTTTATATCAAATAATTTTAAATAATCTATTTTTTAAATATTAATTATTAAAAACTCTAGTTTTTTAATAAATATAGTTTTGATATATTAATAAAACTTTTAGTAAAAAATATAGTTGTGAGTTGTTTGTGATATATTAATAAAACTCTAAAATTTTTTAATAACACTTTCCCCGGCGACATGTCGCCGGGGAAACCTCTTTTTTAATGTTTGTCCAAGTCACAGCAAACGTAATTAACACTAATTATCTTTTTTAAAATAAACAAATGAATCCCCAGCGACATGTCGCCGGGGAAAAGTAAGCGGGAAAATTTCCCGCCACGTTTTACGTAGAAATATTTGGTCAAATTTTAACGACCTTATCCCCGGCGACATGTCGCCGGGGAAAAGTGCAGAATACTTTGACTAAATTTTCTACGAGAATTGGTGCCACGTAGGATCTATTTTTGTCGTTTAGTGTATATTCCCCAGCGACATATGTCGCCGAGGAAAAGTCCGTCACCTGTTCTCATATTTCTTGTAGTGCGAACCAGTAGTGTGGTTCTTTCAGGTTAGTCACTATAATACGCGTGTCATAAAAATAGAGTTTTCTTGTGGTGAAAGAATCGGACAGTCACAAAGGGGCAATATGTTAGAAACTGTGGAATGACCCTTCCCTATATAAGAGATAAGTTAGGTCATGCTAGTGTTTTTCATTGTTTTCTAACAATATAACTTCTTCTTTTGAAAGTGGACTATTGATCATGGTCCAAAATAGCTTGCATGGATACCATTTTACTAAATATATGAAGAAAATAATAGTCTTTATATAAAGTATATAATAGTTCTTTTTTCTCATATTATATAGTAAAGCAAAACCTAAAGAGACTTAATTAGGCTACCAATTGTTCAACTTTGTTTAATGAGAGGAATTGCTTTGTTGATTATTTTGGTTCGTTACGTTAAGCTTTGTCATAACGATAGTCTATATATATATATATATGTTACTTCACGTAGTCAGCACATTATTTATAAATTATCAGCTAACATTTATCACTACAATTCCTGATGACAAGGAAAAATCCCAGAAGAAAGATGGAAGTTCAAGATAATATATCTTGAACCTGATAATGGTGCCTTTATCATTTTATTGATATCTATCGGATTATCTCACCTTTTGAGTATGGATCATAAGGTCCAAACTACAAACCACTGTGACTGTTGGGTGCAAATTGCACATGCCGACGCCGAGATTATGGCAGTACACACCATCCATGAAGGACTAACTCTCGCTAGTTTAATCATGTAAAACTCACGTTATTTTCATACACTATGTAAGCTGTAACTCTCTTCATATTTTTTTTTTCTTTCTCAAACAATGCTTGCAAATCTCTGCATCTCGTTTTATATATTTTTCGATTTGGAAATGATTGTATTTTTTTTAATATCTAATGTGCTATACACACCTATACCACAAGCCCATACATAATCTTATTATTTCTATTAACAGCCTTAACTTTGAGTCTCATTTTAATCATATTATGGCAGGATGATAACGAGAAGAAACACATCTTAGCTATCCAGACAATTCGAAACACAATCATGGGATCAACGTTGATGGCTACGACATCAATAGTTTTGTGTTGTGGTTTAGCAGCTGTTGTTAGTAGACAGTCTATAGATGTTAAAAAGATCCTATCCTAATAGTTACTATTTTTCGGGCTCATGGGGCAACATCATTTGCGTGGCACTTAAGTATGTGACACTGCTTGTCCTCTTTCTATTTTCTTTCATGTTTCATTCTTTATCAATCAGATTCATAGGCCAAGTGAACTTCTTGATCAACTGCCCCGAAGATTCAGCAATAGTGACTTCTACTTATGTGTCGGAGCTTTTAGAGAAGAGTTTTCACGCCTTAGAATGATTGGAAGCGGATTTTCTATTCAGCCACTACCAATTATGCTTGTGGATTTTTGGTCCTCTGGTATCATTTTCTGGTGCCAGTTTTGTTGTGCTTCATCGACTCATGGTGTCCTGTTCTTTATAATCTTGAATTTATTGTTTGTTGATACACATAATTTCGAAAAGAAGATGGACATTAATATCATGTGTGGCTGTGGAACATTCTGTCCTTGGCTAATGTTTTTGCAAATTGATGAGCACAGATGTGTTCAATTCTTGAGCAGAAAATGAAATTTGTAGCTCAGTTTAGTTGTGTATGTATCTCTGTTGATTTACTTTAGTCCAATAATCAACAAATAAAAGCTTAACAAAACAAATGAACCAGAAATAGAATATCAAACTATTCGATGAAATCCATATAAATAATGAGTGAAAACTAATAGGCCTTCTTGCAAAAAAAGATTAAACTTGGACGGTATAACTTTTATTCTTAATCTCCTTTGTCTAGGTCTTAAGTTTCTATATCAAAAGTTATATTGATATCCCTCATGTTGATTCCATTCCTAATTGTAGTTCACGTGAAATGCATAATTTTCCCTTCATTGCTAAATCAACACGCGCCTTTATTTGTTAGCAGCATACTTTCATTAAAACTAGTGAAATAAAAGAAAATTATACAGACATTAAGAGTTCGAGGATTGTTTGTAATGCCACGCAAAAGCCCACCCTATAGATACATATTTCCATCTATATAAAGCGTAATCGAGTTCTAATAGTTGGCTAATTTCGAGATGTTGAGCATTTTTCACAATACCAGACAAGGTTAGCTAAGCATCTTGATATCCTATAATAAATTATAATTGTGACTGAAGAGTCCTTGAATACTAGCTTTCTATCAATGCTTTGCTAGACACTATCTATAGTGTATTTCCTTTACATACTCCCAACTTATTGTCCCTTTTCTCTTTTCTCCTACAATAACAACATAAATTGCCGCTAGTTTGCACACTCGCAAGCATCGCCTCACATTCCTTAATGATATAAATTTTATTGTGTGTTGCGCTTCAATCTTTCCACAACAATGGCGCCTTCATGAAATGCTTCTTGCTATGAAATCATTGTACAAGTTCGTGATAAATTTAGATCTCGAGCATACTTAACATTAATTTCATTTTGCGTGCTAAAAGGTTTTACACATTCCTTGGTAAAATATATTCAACTCCAAAAAATGTTTAAGTAACATAGGCTATGACGGTGTGAGTCCCGCCATATGAGCCTGGGATTGCCAATATGCGGCTTCTTTAAAGTACATAACACAGACATACAATTCCTTAGAAAAGGAAACATTTATGAATCCGTCACTGGATAAAATTTTGATTAAGACCAAATAATACTAATGTCTATATGACCAGGAAGCATTTTATCAAAAGCCAGAATGCCAGCTGCTTGTGGTGTTAAATCAGTCGCATTTCATCATCATCCTTCATTTTAGCATTTATTCATCGCTAGTCTCTTGTCCATCGATTATATAAGCTCGACTTCTCACTTCCACCTCGCCCCCTATAGAAGTAAGGCAAAATGAGTTGAGATTATATTGATGGGAGCACAACACGATCCACAGCATTACTATTGTTTAGAGAAAAAAATGTCTTTCTTCGATATAATCTGCATACACGGATACTTGCTTGATAGAAAAAAATTACATTAAACTTGAACGTAATATACGTGAGAAGACTTTTGATCGTGAATTTGGATGCATAAACCAACATTGAACAAACTTTTGATACTCAAAGATTAGCACGCGAATTTCTGACATGATTTGAAGTAGCACCAAAATACTTGATGTTCTGACTCTGGCTTAAATCCTCTTTAACATCATTCTATATGCTACCCTAAAGTAAATCGTTCGTCATTCCATTCCTTTTCAAATTCAATGTTTAAGACTTGAGATAGACTATCAATCTTTTAGGTAAAAATACTAACAGTACAACCAAACTTAATTTTTATTATCAATATTGCGTGGAAATTATGAAGCTAGTATTGCTATTCATCTTTTGCGCAGAGCCTCAAATACAGCCCTGCAAATTGATTACATATCATCATAGAATTGAATAGGGGTTGTCTAACGGGTGTCTTCTGGACAAATTTTAATGTCACTATAAATGGAAACTCTGAGTTAATTTAATTAAACAAAAAGTTTGTCTTAATAAATGTGGTTTAACCGATGCTCTAAAGGCGCCTGTTAGACAATCTCAATGTGTATTAGACTAAAAATGACATGTAAGGCCCTCTTATTAGGGTATGCAGTGTTTAGTGTTGTTACTGCATCACAAAAATCCAAGAAGCAAAAAAAAAAATAAGACTCTATAGATTTAGAACTGACGAGAGTTATACTTTAATGTGTTTCCAAAATCAGCTTTTCGAGCTCTAAAAATATTTAAAGGACGATGTTTGTTGAAAGTTTGGTGGACTTTCCAGCATTCTATAATAAAAAATCTTATGTTCTTTTAAAAGTGACTTGATACAAAGTGGTTTGCATGCATGGATACCATATCTCATTTCGCGATTATAAAACAACTTATGATAGATAAAATAATCACCTTAAAAAAAATATATGGCCATAATCATCACGATTAAGTCAAGTCTTTTTTGCTAAATGATTTTGATTAAGTGGTCGAATACTTTGTTTTCTTTATCGTTATGTCGTGAGTGCTATACTTTTGCCGCCTTTACTAATCGGACTCAAAGCCAACATGAGAAGGTTGAACATGACGTGTTTGAGAACAAAAAGTGCGGTCGAATACTCGTATGTACATAGTTGAAAAGCTTGCAAGAAGTAAATAATATGTATATAAAGTTTCTATCGAAAATACGAAATTATAAACTTTTTATGCATATGTAACTGTACGAACATATGCTCTTTTGAAACAAGCTAGAAAAGCTGGTCATACATAATTTTCATCTTCAATCTATGAAACTGTGCATAAACATCTGTGGAATTCATTGCCTAACTTTTATCTACCCAATATTCTTAATGACTAACCCAAATTCTAATGCTACAGAATATGAACACGAGAAAGCTCAAGCTAATTAAGAAGAATCTCAAACAAGAAATGGAAACATGTATATGCTGATTCTCTTTTCCAAATATTAGGCAGGAATCATCCATAAGAGCATAAAATCTTTAACCAACAAAAGCATAAATTTTGGGCATTTAACATGTTACTATAGTTGATCCTTCCACATAAGAAAGCTTAATTTCATCCAAGGCCTTCCCGTTGTTTTCGGTGGCCTAAAGCGAACAAAGAGGTCTCATTACACTTGTAAACTAAAGAGAAGTTGCATATAAAATTGAATTATATGGCTCATGTATGTTTAATATTATACATATTTATATGCAAAACTAATACAAATGTGTCCCTTTTGAGTTGAGGCCTTGTGCGACTGCACATCTTGTACACCCTTCCGAGACCTCTCTGATTTCATCATATCCTTCTATGTCACGATTCATTTATTTATCTAAAACAAAAAAATATAGTTATACAGTCAAGCAGGAAGCTTTAATTTTACATAAGTTAAACTTATGCTAAGATAAAAAAATTCTTCAAAACGAAACGAGTTTTATTATCTAAAATGATTCTCGTTACTTTTCCAAAGTTGTTACCAATGTTTATTCAAATGCATTCACCTGACCCATCCCCACCTTCTATATATATACGCTTCTGCCTTATACTACCTGTCAGCTTATCACATGCTTGTGAACCAAAAGCCAGAGAAAAAATGAGGATAGATGAGATGGAGTTCAAGAAGTGTTATCTTGATCTAATTCTAGTGCCGTTATCATTTATGATATCTATCAGCTATCATGTTTGGCTATGGCATAAGGTTCGGACTCAGCCACTCTCGACTGTTATTGGTACTAATGCACATGGACGTCGATTATGGGTATCAACCATAATGAAGGTATGCAAGAGATAATTTTTTTGCACATAAACATGAATCTATATGCTTTAAAAAGCTTAAAAGATAAGTATGTTGAATTCAACCTTTCAACTCTCGTATATCCATACTCAATCACATATCTATCGCGTGTCCCGTATGTCACAAGTTTCATGATTTGATTGTACACGTCTATGATGATATGGTTTTTCGCAATATGAGTGATTGCGGTGACTGACTTATTGGTAGTTATGTATTATACTCAAATAAAAAATTAGTACGTAACCTAGAAGTTTTTTTATTTTACAGAACGACGTCACAACTTGATATATTCATATTCTTTGTGATCTCACTAGATATAAACTGGCATTGATCATCTCTTTTATCATGAAATAGTTCTATATTTTCAATCTTTAATGAACTAAATTCAAATCTTAATTTCTGATAATATTTATCCTTCAATATTTGGTTACTAGCTAAATTATCCGTGAAGACATGTTTTAAAAAGATCAAGAACTTGACAATTGAACATCTTTATATAGATCTTAAACTGAGTGCAAACTTGAATGGTATATACTATATACCTCAAGGAAACCTATGATATGACGTAATCGTTCATGATCTCTTCATATATCATACTCGTATCATATCTGTAGTACATACAATGACTTCATCTTTTGCAATTTTACACGTAAATTTCATTAGAGACATGTTTTCTTTTCTGTAACCAAACATTAAGAATAATATCATCCTTGAATTTTCTCTTAGTTTATAAAGGCCTCATAAATTGGTTAAAACATTTCAGATGGAAATAAACATTTACAATCTTGATTGATCATTGATACACTGTTTGGCAACGTTGTGATGTAAAAAAGAAAGGATATGATTTTTACTATGTTATTCAAATTAGTGTTGTAGAATGGTGACCATGAATCAAGATTTGAAGATTTGTTTAGTGCGGTATGTTTGGTGCACTTATCTAGTAGGAAATAAAAGAAAAAAAATGGTTTCTGGCATTTTAAGATGGCAACTTCACTGTGGGATTTTGAAGGTGGTAAAGGTCGGTTTGTAAAAGGTCACACAAGAAATTGTGTTTGTCCTATGTGATAAACGTCAATTGCAATAATTCATGAACTAACTGATCATAACTTATAATTTAGGTTTTTACCTATTTTCAAGGTTGCATTAGACAAGGTCTATGACCTTCATTGTAATTTGAATCAACTACATACATGTCATTTGTGTTTACCATCGTGTGTCGTTACGTTTATTGGTTTTTGTTTACGTCGTGTGTGACTGGCGTTAAGAGACAGAAAGATACGTGCTCTAGCTTGTCGTAACACTATGATGGTTCAACTGTTTCCGTTGCCAAATCTAGTTAACTTCATATTTTAGTCTTTCGATTTTTTTGCATCTTTTTCTAGCTAAGTAGTTAATCAATGTCTCAACAGATAACGTACTCGATTAATATTATATATATACGTGTTTAGGAATTAGGATGTACCCTTTTATTTGAGCACTTATCCGGCATTGAGTTTACTTAGACGTAATAAATTTGTTTCAGTTATTTTGCTAGTGAACGAGAGCCATAAATGGTCTAATTCGATAGTAGATAACAATTTTTTTAAATAATTTCTTTGGAAATAAAAGATTAGTTGTTTTAAGTCGAAGATTATTTTTGATGATTATGTAATATCACCCTATTAAACCTTTTCTTTACCATCTTTTGACAGGACAATGAAAAGAAAAACATCTTAGCAGTTCAGACAATAAGAAACTCAATCATGGGATCGACCCTCATGGCCACCACATCGATACTTTTGTGCTCCGGTTTAGCAGCAGTAATCAGCAGTACTTATAGTGTTAAAAAACCACTAAATGATACTATTTACGGGGCACATGGTGAACTCATGGTGGCGTTGAAGTATGTGACGCTACTAGTTCTCTTTCTCTTCTCTTTTATGTGTCATTCGCTTTCGATTAGATTTATAAGCCAGGTGAATTTCTTGATCAACTGTCCAAAATTCATGAAATAAAGGGGGGGGGATAAATAGGGGGGGGGGAGAATAAAATGGAGAAAAATATAAAAAAAAATTAAAATGGAATATGGGGTTTATATTTTATATTGTTTTTTGTGTGAATTATAATAAGTGATCAGAGATTATAGAGAGTATGTTTAAAATTAACGGCAATTGGAAAAAGCATTTCTATTTAGAAATTACAATTGTGCTATGGATTATTCGGAAAAAAAACAGGTGATTGTTTTTCTTTGTTCTCTAACCATGGTGCCTGTGCTTTATAATCTTGATTTCTTGTTTGGAGATTCAAAGAGGGGGAGAATGAGTGAGATAGCAAATGAGGTGTAAAATGTGAGTCGCTAAATTGTAGACATTTTAATATGTATGATTTATTGTTCTTTTTGTAACCCAATATACAAGTCTAATTTTACGAGCACAAGATGGATTGTGATTGTAAAATTTGTATAGATCAACGCATGTAATCTGATTATAATTAATAAGAGATCAACTTCATTAACAAAGGGCAAATGCTTGAGATGATCCAACACTTCTTGCTAGTCTTATAAATGAAAGTTTGCGTTTAAAAAAAAAATAGCTGAAACATTTTGGGCTCAGTAGTTTTTGCGCAAATTATTACACACTAAAGTAATGAAGCGATCGTCTTATCTTTTTTTTTCTTCTCTTCATGTTTCGTGTCTGTGGCCATTGGCCACACTCGTAAGGCAAGTGATTTCCTTATCAAATTCCCTCAAGATTCGACAATCGGGGTTTTCATGTACGTGTCTCTGAGCTTTTGGAAACAATTATGCACTTGGAATGATATGAACTCGGCTTCTCTTATATTTGCTTTCGATTATGCATTGGATTTTTCGGATGTGTTCTAGTTGTACAAATAATTAATCACTCGGTAACTAAAAGGGAAACTACAGTAAATGTAACGGTGATTTAGAGTAGAGACCCATGACACAAGAGAAAAGTCTCGTATATCTGGATATCCTAGTGGACGTATGTATTTCAACTCTCTGTTTTAGCACTTCAAAGCTTTCTTTATGGGTTAGTTTCTGGTTTTACATTTAGCTGACAGTAGTTAACGAAAGTGTCACGATAAGTGTTACAAAGTCCAATTATCAACTCTTTTTATTGTGTCACAGTAGGCTCTTTAATAATAAGCGATATTCATATACAAATAAGTCTTTTTTTTTGGTATATGTATTGAATATAGATTAGTGAGCACTTTGTGTTGAAGTTCCGCATCCTAGAGTATCACGAATTCAGATAATTGTGCGTGTGTTAAGGTTATATGTGACCATACCATTTTTGTAGAAGACACTTTCAAACAAATATACAATATGATTTTATTGAATCAATCGGACTATGTAAACTCTAGCAAATTAATATACATTTGAAACGACAAATATTCCATAGAATATTGCTCAACTAGCAACAGTTTATACATTGTATCTACCGAATAGACACAACATACACCAAGTCAAAAATATTAAAATATCTTCCAAACTCAACTTTTCTTGTTTCTTTAAGTTACAATTAGCGATCACAACTAATTCTAAATCCTTACGGCGATGAGGCTCGTTAATAGGCAAAATCAAACAAGAGAACACTAGCGACATACACGATATTCTCGACAAAAAAGTGTCTATGATATTAGTATAATGTTTTTGTATAATTTGTGTCATGACATTTGATAAAGAAAATTAAGAGCATTAACGATATGTAATTTTCCATGGACTGAATGAAATCTTGGATGAAAAATTGACCTTTTATTAAGTTGCGACAAATATATTAAGTTGTGACAAATTGACCTTTTATTAGTGTGATTTTTTATTTTGTTTCGATGGAAAGCCGAGGCCGACCTTTGGTTAACCGTGTAATTCGGGGGCGATAAATTTTTAAAAGAACTCGACAATGCTATCACAAGATGTGTACCGGTAATGCCAAAACTATTTCAACGACCCGGTCAAATAAGTTTGCCATTTTGTCTAGGAATACAACAATTTTTATTGTGTTTTGTGTGGGCAAACTTCTCTCGTCCGTAACGCGGCTTTCCTAACGGCGGTTAGATCTCCAGAATTGTAACTTCAACTTGGCGTGTATTCTGTATTGGTAAAAAGCTTTTCAAAAATTGACTTGTTAACATGTGATTGTAGTTAGGTATACGAAATAAGATGAAATCATATGGGCAAAAAACTTAGCCGCCTTGAAAAGTATTGAAAAGCATCTTGGTTATCAATCAAATAATTCCGCATAGACATAGGCAATATTTCACCTAGACTTATTCCTTTGTCTTTTTATCACCATAAAACCCTCAATATTTCAGCCTCTTAACAATCCATTTCCATTTGTTTCCTCGACATCGACATAGTATAAGTTGCATTGGGGGGGGGGGGGTGGGGGGGGGGGGGTGGGGTTCGGGGGGAGGGGGGGAGCGGTCGGGGGGGGGTGGGGGGGGGGGGGGGGGGGGGTGGGGGGGGGGGGGGGGGGGGGGGGGGGGGGGGGGGGGGGGGGGGGGGGGGGGTCCGTTAAAATAAAAATCCAAGAAACATTTACTAATTCATACAAATTTCGATCACCACATTATTTGCATTTATCATAAGCTAATATGGCTTGTTATAGGCCACCATATTGGCTTACACTCATCTTCATTCATGTTTTACTAACAAGTTTACCATTTTTATCTGCTCAAAATGACTCTGCTACGCTGATAAAGTTTCGAAGCTCGCTTACTAACTTCGGTGCTTTAAACAATTGGGACGTGAAAGTTCCGCCGTGCAATACAACAATTTGGACAGGAATAATATGTAAGAATGGAAGTGTGTCCAAGTTACAGCTTGAGAACATGGGTTTAGGTGGGACAATCGACGTGGACACGTTGGCTGAGATTACAAGTATTCGTACGTTAAGTTTTATCAACAATAGCTTTGAGGGCTCAATGCCTAACTTGGCCAAGTTTGGCCCATTACGTGGGCTTTTTCTTTCAAATAACAAGTTTTCTGGGGATATCGAAGATGATGCATTTAAAGGGTTTAGTTCTTCGATGACAAAAGTTGAACTAGCAAATAACGAGTTCACAGGCAATATTCCGACATCACTTACGCAGCTGTCAACTCTAATTGATTTGCAGCTTCAAAACAACAAGTTTGATGGAAAGATACCAGATTTTGAGCAGACAGATTTAAAAGTGAACTTTTCAAATAATAGACTTGATGGTTCAATACCTAAGGGGCTTAGTAACCAGGATCCAAGCGCGTTTGCAGGTAACAACATTTTTTTACTTTAATTTACATGTGCCGCATGTAGTTATTTATATATGGACATATGTCATAAGTTAACGAGTGTGTCCTTTTATAAACTTTATGGACTTAAAGAGTTTTCGTTAAGAACAATAGAAAACTGCAAACAAGGTGTGTCCATTACTCGTGGTGTCTTACCCACACATAGAAGTGTGGGTAGTGACACGAAAACTATACCCTTTATGGGTGGATTTCACGTTGGTGGCAAAACGAGACATTTTATTACTCGTTGATAGTCGTTCACTAATAGCGATAGAATTAGTGACACTCTCTCATCTGTCACTCACAGATCCTAACCAGGCAATCATATGTTATCTTAAGTTTGTACAGTCTGTAACTAAAATTCATGTTTTAGCTTTCTGCCTTTTTACATTTTTGGATTCTACCTTATTTTAACTAATGATAATTTTTGATTCTAACGTTATGAATTGAGTTTTATTTTGTATCATAGCTAAATATATTCATTAAGCACTTAAAATCAGATATATTTATCGAGCTTGATTAATTATTTCATAGATATTTCATTATCTATCATTTAACAAGGAGATCGGGCAATCCGGGCCATGCAGGAAATAACGTTTGTCGGTAACCGCTCTAGCCCGGTAGCTCAAGGTAAATAAAGAGATACTATGCAAAAAGATTATTCCTTCATCATATTGCAAGTATCTGCGTCCATTGTTGCAGTATTAGCGGCAAATTATGATAGCTCTTTTGTCATTCGTAGCCGCTAAATCAACACATACAAGAACACCATCATGTAACGAAATCTAACAGAAATCACTAGCCAAATGTTAACGGATACAAATGCGCAAGGGAAGAGATATTTCAAGGACCGCGATAACCGGTGGAATGCTCATTAGTGGGCCCCGGATAGGGAAAGGTTCGAGCTAGAAGACCTTCTACGAGCCTCTGCTGATGTGTTAGGGAGTGGGAGTTTTGGATCTTCGTACAAGGCGATGCTTGTGGGTGGCCCCGCAGTGGTTGTCAAGAGGTTTAAGGAGATGAGTAATGTGGGAAAAGAAGATTTTCATGCACATATGAGATTGTTAGGAAGCTTGGAACACCCTAATTTGCTACCACTTGTGTCTTTCTATTATAAGAAAGATGAGAAGCTATTGATTACTGATTTTGCTGCAAATGGTAGCTTGGCTAGTCATCTTCATGGCAAGTTCACTAATTTCATGCAAATTTCATTTGTTTCATCATTCAAACTAGTTGAGATATAATCAATGCCAGAACCAGAAGTAAAAACAGTAGAAGTATATAGAATCTGGTGTGAATTTATAGTGTCACAAACTGCATTTTTTTTCCTTTGTGCACAAAGCACAAAATTAAGACTTTGTTATGGGACCCACTTTGATTTATCTTG
>BQNB010162087.1:0-14604 GCA_026074375.1 Tanacetum coccineum | reverse complement strand
CTTAGAAAAATATCTCTTCTCATTTTTCTAAATAATATCTCTAGTTTCTCTCTCAACTCTCTCTCTTCTTTCTCTCTCTAAACAATTATCTCTTTTCTAGTTTCTTGGTTCAATTCGTGTTGTGTTATATGAAGAGGAAGTGTTAATCGGGATCCTATAATAAGGGAATAGTGCCGAATAAGATGGAGCTAGTACTCGAATAAACCCAACAAGGTTCTAGTCATGAAGTCTCGGTAAGCACTGAAGGGGTTGAAGAATTAAAAAGAATAGTAAGGATAAAGGGTGTAAAGAAAGAAACCATCCACATACTTAGGCAGAAACCGGGTCAATACATATGCTGCCAGAATCACTAAGATGATTGTTGACATTGAAGACCGACATCATGGACCCAGTGATGGAATGCACAACCCTCCCTAGCCACTCAGAATCTCTCAAAATATTTCTGTTATAATTCTCACAGAGATGAAACACGTAATCTATTGACTTTCTCACTCCGAGTTAGTTGATATTGAAAAGGTGGCAGTCAGCTCCAGCCTCCGATCATTAAAACCAAAACACACTATCGAGTCTAGAGCCAAGAGATCATCAATTAATCTCGTTAGGACACATTGCCAATTCTCTTGTCTTTCACACACTATGGAAACAAGTTTATCCTAAGAGTCATACGCATTATCCTTGTGATATTGCCAGAACAACCGAGTGAAACAAAGGTTTTTCATAAGGAAGATAGAAATCCTGCTAGAGCCAACATCAAACAAGCTCTTGGTAGGTGACTTATGTGATTCTACAAGAATCAAACTTGTGTCAACTGGAAAGAAACGATGGTGCGATTCTACGTGAATCAAACTTATTCCAGTATAAGAATTGATGGTTATTGATCATTTGACAAACAATCAAAACTCTCGAAGTGTTACAAAATATTTTCATAAGAAACACTTAGACTGATTTTTCAAATCAATTTTCTCTTTATTGCTAACTGTTTCATTACAGGATAATTTAAAGATGGAGACGGAGATGGAAATACCCAGTACTAGAAATATTAAGTGAATAACCGAATGCTCAAACATGACCTACACTTGTTATAAAGTTATGAAAGATCTCATAAAGGTGTCAAAGCTTCCGCAAAACTCTGATATCGTGTATTTCTTCACAAGTGCACAAGATGGCGATCCATTAAAAGATGATGTAAGATTATGTTTGGGTGATGATCTCAAAAAAGCTCAAGATCACAATCAAAGACAAGTCAAAGATGAATCAAAAAATTACTACCCCAAATGTACAAGTTATCAAATGTCTACGAGCTAAAGACTGAAGTGATTAAGTTTAGTATTTTCAGGGGTGACCTCCCTTAGGGGGAGATTGTTAGATATTAGAAAAAGACTCGGTTACCCCGTGTATTTTACTGTTTATTATAGCTCGTAGTTTAATAGTTAATCGTATGTCTTTCGGTTTTAAGCCGGGTACTAATACCCGGTATTTTGTAAAAACTATATAAGCCTCTTCTAACTTTGGAAGAGGCAAGCTAGTCAATAATCATTTTCATTAAACACATACACTCTCTCTCTAGAAAATCTCTCTCATGTGTTTCTCTCTCTAGAAACTAGCCAAATCACTAGAATCATCACAGTGTTATGAATTAAACGATCCTATAAAGACACGTTAATAAAGAAAAGCGCTTATTGGGAGGCAACCCAATCTTTTATTTATGCATTTTAGGAGTGTCATGTGTTTTTAGTTTTCATTATTTGTCTTATATGTTTGAATTATATGTGATCATGCTTTGTTTTGTCTTTAACTACGTCTTAATTGCAATCAAATATATTTTGCATAAAATAAGTGTATGAAAAATATCTGGTTTTTAAGAACCATTTCAAACATGTAAAATATATAATTTAAGTTAATTCACATTTTATGTTTTGTTTGTTTGTTTTGAGTCATATGTTTGTACTAACCGTTCTTGTGGTTTATGCAGTAAATTTTTCCAAGAAATAATTAATAGGTTATTTTTGCAGAAATTTTTCTAGAAAACTAAAATGCAAAACCTGTCAGGTGTGCTTGACGGCGTCAGCACTGTAGCAGTGGAGAAATCCGCGTTTTTTCGAATATTTGAAAAGTTATTTTTGTTAAATTTCCAGAAATTTTAATTTTCTTGATTATTTTATAAAGCCACGATTACATTAGTACTAACTTCTTTATCCACCCTTGATCAAGCCACTTCATTAATCCAAGTTACCTCACTCTCTTCTCTTCCCTTGGATTGAAATTCAAATCTCAATCAAACACATTTCCCTCTTCAAACAAACATACTTCACTCTCTAAACAAACACACTTTCTATCCACCCTTGATCATGCCACTTCATCCATCCAAGTTACCCTTCACCCTTTCATCTTTACTCTTCATTTCAAACAAGATCAAGAGGCTCCTTTACATTCCATCATCATCACATCATACCAACTCATGACAACTCATTCATACCTTATCCTTATCCTTTCCTCTAATTCTCATATATGTTTAATAAACTTAAAATTTAAATTTCAAATCTCCCCCATAACATCCACCATTTCTCTTCAAGTTTGGAATATTTTAGGAATATTCCCTTGTACCATAACTAGCCTTTCAAATCATTAGTTAGATTCTAACTAAGCTAGTTACATTTTGAGGAATACCCAAACTACCCTTTTTCCGATAGTTCTTTACTCTTTTTACAACATCGGATAAGCAAAAGGCTTTTAAATACTTCACAAACACTTTTAACAAATGGCTATTTGAGTTGGTTGACCTTAAGTAAAAGAATGAGTGAAAGGGAATAGTGTAAGGTACAATTGGGGGTTTAACAAGAGCGGGTAGTTTAAAAGCCTAAAACCTAAAAAATGGGTTTAGGTCCTTGGCGTGCTAGCCACGTGCTGACACATGGCCAGCGCGCCATATGCAAACTCATTTCACCCACTTTGGGTTCTTGGCTTATAAATACCCTCTCTTGGCATTTATATTCCTCACCTCTTACAAATATTCTTTCCTCTATTTTCTCTTCTCATATCCTTTAAGTCTAACATCAAAGTGCTCTAATCTTCTCATCTCATCATTGAACACATCTTTGCAAGAGAGCCACATAAGTACCTAATCCATACTTATGTGTTTTGTCGAGGGTCTTCTTTCTCATATCATTTCTATTAAAATTGAGTCTCTAGGCTAGGTTAGGGATTTGATTCTTAAATCACATTATCATTCAATCGAGTTGTAAGAAACGTCATGTATTTGAGGGATCAAGCCTAGATCATTGGGGATCTAGTTGGGTTTGGTAAACTTCTAAGGGGAAGTTCTTTAGGATAATAGGTTAAGTCGAATCACAGGTTCTTAGGGGCGGATTCCGAGGGCGGAATACCGTAGGTAGTTACTCTTCTTTGTGAGCGCCGATCTTTGTGCATATCAGTGGAGTTAAGTGTAATACGGTTTGTAGTCCACCATAAGGATTATACTAGGAATAATATAGGTGTCGTGGATTCATAACTAGACGTACTGAAGGACTAAACCCCTTTCACAAAATAGTATATATCATGGTCTCTCTCTCTACTTATTGTTCTCATTGCAAAGTAGATTAGTACATTGCTCTGTTCTTTCGAGACTTGAAGTTTTATAAACTTTGAAGAAGTCTAGAAAACCGTATTCACCCCCTCTACGGTTCTACATTTGGTATCAGAGTGGTTTACTCAAGATTTCAAGCGTTAAAACCTTCCTAGAAAGTTGTTTTAAGTTAAAAACTTCTTTTTCAAAAATTTGAAATCCTAAACCTGATTCTTTGGAAAAGTTGAGTAAGATTCATGGCTCAAGAGAACCTTAGGTCATTAGGGGTAAGTACAAGTGGTTATGGATACTCCTACGAGAACGATATGAAGACATCTTGTGAGAGCACATGGGGGCGATAATGAAGACGACGAACAATCGAAGAAGGGCACAACATGTCTTATGGAAATCAAATCACAAGAGGTATACCCAAACTCATCTATTTCTAATCTTCATAAATTCCAAAAGGATAATGAGCAATTATAAAATTTTGCAAAGATTTTGTTAAAGCAAATCAAATACTTTTAAAAGAAAGACGTTCTCTTAAAAATGAACAAATTAAACTATATAACAAAATCAATGAAGTTGAACTTAAAGTAAGGAAACTTACTAAGTCTAAAGAGGTGATTGAACCATGTCAAAAATGTGAGTTACTTACACAAAAGGTTGACTCCTTAGAAGGTAATGTTTCTAAACTTCAAGAAGAAGCATTAAGCTTTTTAAAATTTAAGAAGAGTAGCGGTATTTTGGATGACATGTTATATCATTAAAAATTGTCTCAAGATAAGAAAGTTCTTGGATTTTCAAAAGCTAAGAAAACCACTTTCGCGAGTCGAAGCAAACCAATCATTTTTGTAAAAGAAAGTCAAAACGGTGATTTGTCGAATGCTTATTATAAACACATCGTTCCTCAAACTCGTTTTGCAAACACTCGAGGTACTCAATTACCCATTGTAAGAAGTGAAACCAAGACAAAATTTTACAACCCGGTTTTACACAATAGACTTGGATACACTAAAACTCGAGTCGACCGTAGACCACTCTTACCATCACCTAATATGAGACCTTCAACCTTATACAATCAAAGACATTTTTCTCAAAACAACCAATCTTCATAAGAAGAAACTTTTTCAACAACCAAAGGTCTTTACATCATCAATACAACTCATTGATTCATCTCGAACAACTAGTCAGTAATAGTATAAGTATGTATCATTAGATGTAAAAATTACTTTAGGAAAAGTCATAATCAATCCTCTGGATGTCGTGTCCCAACGAGAGATGAATTTAAATTTCACAAAAGTATTTTGTTTGATACTTGATTGTTAAATATTTTGGTTTTTGATTCTAAACTAAGTATATAATAATAATAAACTAGATTATAATAATAAGCAAAACAAATAATCGAAGAGATATATATATCTATAACATATATATGAGGCTAATTATGAGTGTATAAATATTATTTAGTGACAGTACGCCACCTCAACGATGACATGGCACACATAGCACTTAATTTTGAAATTCACCATGTTGATATCTTTTGTTTTTCAAAAATATATTTCAAGATATACTCCATAATTAAATTTGATATTCATTCAAATCCATAGATAATTATTATTTTAGAATATCATGAATGAATATTACAACCATCTAACTTCCAATTACCTTAGAAAAAAAAGACTCAAGGTCTAGGCCGATGCCACGACCTATAGTGGCATAGTATCTCTTGTAATTTAGAATCAGTGTTAAATTTCAAAAATTATTAGTATCTTACATAATAATAAATTAATTTTAGTTGTAAATACCCTTGACCCATATACTTTACTTTTGTTATGGACTAGTACCTATAATTATCCAAGTCACGATCACAAAGCCTGTTAGTTATGTTGTGCGAAATATCTAAATAACTTATTTAGTAGTAAATGACTACATGATAACTTGATTATGAGTATTAAGTAATTTCAAAATATACTCTATAATTAGATTTGATATTAATCCAAATTCATAGATAATTATTTTGATAATTAGAAATTATTTAGAAAATATTTAAATCCCAAAAAACACAGCAATCTTTTCTTTGGAAATAATGACAAGTTTAAATATCTTTTAAATTATATCCTAAAATAATTCAATGATAAAAACACCATTCGTATGTTATATCCAAAGCACCATTCGTACATTTTTAGGTATTATGGATACGTGCGTCTCTTCTTCTCAAGATCCTAATGAACCATGTATGTATCTTTTCTCCACACTCTAACGTTGAAATTGCGGTTTTAATTTTTTTAGGTATTATGTATACCGTAAGTTGTGCGTCTCTTCTTCTGAAAACCCGTAAAAAACAGGTATGTATCTTATTCTTAAAACCCTAATGATGAAATTATGTTTCTTTTATTTTTTTTTCGATATTATGTATACCAGAATTTGTGCGTCTCTTCTTCTGAAAACCCTAATGAACCACGTAAAAAACAGGTATATATCTTATTCTTAAAACCCTAATGATAAAATTATGTTCCTTTTAATTTTTGTAGGTATTATGTATATCAGAAGTTCGTCTCTTCTGAAAACCATAACGAACCACATAAAAAACAGTTATTTATCTTATTCTAAAAACCCTAAAGATGAAAATATGCTGCTGTCTTGGATGATGACTAATGGTTTGGGATCTCATCATGTAAGCACTTGAATTTGTACTATGTTTTAGTTTTGTCTTTATTCATATATATTGGCTTCTTCATACATTCTTCAGATCAAGGGAAATAAAGTGAAACTTAATAGGTTATGTTACCTTTATCATATTAAGTGCTAAAATTTTCCAATTTTTTAATAGTATGCATAAGTAATTAATTGAGCAAGATTTTTAATAGGTTATGTAAGATTTGTTAGTATCTATATTACCCACAACTTCTTATGGTTTTGTGTATTGCAGGTCATTGTTCTTGGCTTTTCAAGAAAACAACAAACAGTTGATAATGTTGCTAATCATTTTTAATGTTTAACATGTAAAATAATAAGGTAACTAAATGAACCCTAGATTTGGCTTTTAAATTGACATTGATATACTTAGTTTTACTGAAGACTAATACTTCTAATGTTAAGATTAACGTCAGTGTCGACAGACAAGATGTAAAGGAAATAGGTGTTGGCATTCCTGGGGTAAACAATGGCACTACAAGTTAAATAATTGTAGGAAAAAAAAAGAGAAACCGAAGCAACTGCTGGATTAATTAAGCTGAACTGTAGGTCCAAGTTCTTTCACAAATTTATACTTCAATTTCTTCTTATGTTCCTATGCCGTTTTATAGCTACTGGATTTTATACATAATCATATGATCAGCTTAATCCTTTAGCCCATTTTATTAATTACCTTTGATGATCGAAGTGCTTTTTTAAATAGTGTTTTCTCTGTGATGGAAATAAATATCACATAAACTCGAATGTATGTCATATGTTGCATTTTGTAACCTAAATGAAATTTGGGCACTACTCTTTATGTTAATCTTTTGTTAAAATTGGCCATAACAGGTCGTTCAGGTTGGGTTTGGAACATTCTTTTGGGAGTATTTTCATAATTATGTTAACTACACTAATTTTACTTAATTTATGAACATTGTCGCAAAAAAAGCTTTATGAACAGAACCCGCCCGTTGGGCGGGTTATGTTACTAGTATATATATATATATATATATATGGATATGCTTGCTAAGGGAGTTGTTTAGATCCTTAAGTGTGAATTAAAGTTCTTATTAATAAATCAATACCCGTCAAATGAATTATTTTCTCACAACGTTGGTTTATAATGAAAACAATTTTTATCAAGATATTAATTACTAACTCAATGCCTTATTATTCTTACAGCTTTTGCCCGTTCGAATAATCAAAACACTAATCTAAGTAATCCGTAAATCACTAATTAATATTCCCTTTTTAATTATCACACTTAATTCACTAAACACCTAATCACTTAACAAACACATATAAGAACTACTCACTAATCATGCTAATAGACAAATAAGAAACAATAGACATAATAAGCTAATTAAATCTACAACTACTAAATATGGAAATGAGAAAGAAGGTAGAACCCGAGTGATGAACCGATAACGACAATAACCACCCGATTATATAAACCAAGCAAAAATAACAAGTTTATTTCTCTATTAGAGTTTATTTATTAACGAGACTACAAAGTATTAAACTTTATACTCTAATAAGCTAGTAAACTCTTAATAAAGCTCTAAACTTAGAAAATAAGCTAGCTTATGTAACCCTTAAGCTCCTCGCCTATGTGTAGAACCGTATTCATCAAATCACAACACAAACAATGGGTTAAGACAAATAAACTATAAGAATAAGCTATAAGCTAAAAACTTTAATTTCAAAATATATTTTATTTTGAAATAGAAAATCTAAAGCTAGTAGATCTAAATAAACAAGCTATTTAAAAGTTTGATAAAAACTAGATCTACTTTTGCAAATTTAAACTAAAAATAAGCTAATAAGCTATTCGACTAAAAAAGAATGTATAAGGCTTAATGAATAAGCCGAGTATAAGACTCGTCGCACCCTTTGATGAATATCGAATAAGCTCACAAACTGATAAGCTAAAAGTAAAAAAACAAACCAAATATTGTTTTAAAAGGAAATAAGCAAATCGAAACCATATTAACAAATATCTTTTCGAAAATAAGCCTTGAGACCATAAAACAAACATATAAGCTTTTGAATAATCTAGGAAGCTCAAAGCTTAATGAATAAGCTAAGTGAATAAGCACTCATGACTTCCTTTGTGATAATCGAATTAGGCTAAACAAGAGACTAAATAAGCAAAAAGGATTAGATCTAAAATAAGCCAACTAACTAGATCTACTTAACTTATTCGAACAAGCTTTAGAGAAAAGCTACCCGCAATAAGCTTGGTTCTTAAGCTTCCGAAATAAGCTAATAAGCAGCTTATTCGAGAAAAAGGAAAACCAAAAGCTAGAAATAAGCAAAAGAAATAAGGAGTAGGTAAGGAACAAATAAGCTCAAGTAACTTCCATAAACTTCATCTTCATTAATAAGCTAAAAGAGTTGATTACAATAAGTTAAATAAGCTTTAAAAAGCTTTACAATAATACCTAAATAAGCTAAAGACATAAAACTAAATAAGCTAAATTTTTTTGAGTAAACTAATTCTATTGCTAAATCCTACACACCCTGAATTATGAGATTTGGTGGGTTTATAATGCCCAACTCCAACGAGGGGCATTTTTGTAAATTCGCAGCTCCAACCGCCTCAATAAATGCCAATGATTAGCTTCGTAGGACGCTCCTCGTACTGAGCTGGTGATAGACTGTCACATTCCCTGATCCACCAACCGCAACATGCCACATGGCCTTCTGGAAGAATCATTCGTTGGCTCAGGTGCCCGAGCCAACCTTCGAGCCAAGTCCGAGCGACGAACCAATCTCTGAGCCAATTCCCCAACACTTAAGCCATTGCTAGTCCCACACGCAATATTCATAATATACGCTAAGAAAAAAATAATTTTAACCCCCTTAACTTATAACCCCTCACATCAAACAAGAACAAAAAAGGTCCATCAAGAGGGTATAAAAATCTTTTGTTTCGAAAACTCCCCGCTTTAACCACTTATTCAATAATAGATAAAAAATTAAGATATATTTTTATTAAAATTATTTAAAAGGCTTAAAGAACGGGAGTTCGTCATCCTTGATTTTCACAATCCCTAAACTAAGCTTAAAACGAAATCACCGCTAAATATAAAATTAGATGCTAACGCTACTCATAAATGCTAGTTGTCTAGGCGTAAGCCAACTTTTCGCTCCTATTATTCCTAAACCCTCTAAGGATTTTATTTAGATATTATAATGTGAAACGAGATCACAAAAATAAATTATGGCCTTATTATTATAAAGGTGGCCGGTTTAAACCATAATTAGTTTGAAATCCTTTCCTAAAGAGACGATTTGCTGAGAATAAGGTCCACATTAAGGTTCTAATTTCGCATGATTTAGGGGTTATCCTTTTTATTTCATCCGAAACAACTCAACTACGAGTCCTGAGATGGAGGCTTTATTTAGATAACCCCGAAGTTGAGATTTGGCTTTATTATTATTATTATTGCAACATTATTATCCCTTGGTCCTTTAAACAACTGAAACATCGGGAGCGAACCGACCAGGAATAGTAGTCTTATTTCGACCTCGGTAAATTTCTCAACCTTATTGAAGGTTGGGTCAACGGGAGCGAACCGTCAGGAAACAACAAACTTTTATCAGTCTGATTATTATTATTATTACTTCTACCCTTTAAACATCTGAGACATCGGGAGCGAACCGACAAGAAACAATAGTCTTATTTTGGCTTCAGTTTATTACATTATTATTATTTCATATCCAAATTTCAAGTCATGTGGTCTTTTAACTACCTAGACAACGGGAACGAGCCGTCAAGAATCGGTAGCCTATTTCCCCACAACATTGACAAAAACCTCGATGTGTACCTTACTTTCATTAGAAGAAATCTATAAAAAAGGATTAAAAACTAAGAATTGTAAAAACCAAGAAACTTTATTTATTTGAAAATTATTTTATTTCGTTTATTTAGCTGATGGAAGCAAAAAGCCACAATTAATCTCTATGAGCTCTAAAGAGATCCACCTACTCCAGGCTTAGTATCTAACTTATATTCAACTCTATCATTTTTCGTTCTTTGCAAAAAAAATTAAGTTTTGCAAATGCTTAGTCTCGAAAGCTAAGGGGAAAGCTAGAATGCAAAACTCGGTCAAGTTAAAATCTCCCTAGTTCTAGCCTACGGGGATACTCATTTCTACATTTTTATACCATTTTCTCATCATTTTTTTACAAAATAAATAGGTTCTGAGGTCTTAGGGGATAACCCTACTTTTAAAATTTTTTAGTTAAAGATTTTTGTGCCATCTGTGTGTAGTGACCACAGATCACAGAGACGCTGTTGTCTGTGTACTATAAAATAATAAATCAGAGACTCCATGAAGAACTAGTTGGATCACCTATAAACGGTTGTACCGCGCACGATGCGGCGTTGGCAGACAGGCTATACTGGCCATTCAGAGTCCACCACGTGGCTGCCACGTCCGATGGCGGCTATCCACTCTCCTTACGACACGTGGTTATGATCATTTCTTTAGAACTGAACATTGGCTTTAATGTTCAAAAATATCGGGTGCCACCCCCACACTTAAGAACAAAAAAGGAAAATGCTAAAAATTTCAAGTGTGAAAGGGGAAATAAAATCAGATATATGTGATCAGATAGAGGATTTCCAAGATATAATCAAGCAAATGATCAAAGACTGAGTGATTGGAGGATTGAAAACAAGCACGGAGATCTTCACGATCATAGGGAATCCTGCAAGCAAAAACGGGTACCACAAAACACAACATGGAGAGAAGCACTCCTCCACACTTATTCATTACTACTACTTACTACTATTATATTAGTACTACTAATAGGATAGACACGGGTTGCCTCCCGAGAAGCGCTTGTTTTTGTGCGAGTCTCTAGCTTGACTCACCCTATATCATAGTAATATTATGGCTGAAACAGGTGGAGAGAAAAATCTTCATCGGACATTCATTCAGAATGTTAAGATAAACATTAATGCATATGAAAGTTCCACTCCGATGAGATAAATCCATATTAATAAAATGAACTCTATTAGAGATGAGTATACCGGGATAAAAACTTTGTCTTCATTTTCGGATGAAAATGATAATAAAGTCTCAATCACGGTTGTCTCCAAGAAGAACATGAGTTCACGATCAGAAGAACGATCAGAAGAGTGAGATAGAAACAGTCGAGGAATTCACTTTTAAATCTTTATCTTTTGATTCATCATGGAAAATATGAGTTCCTCCCAAAATGAGTATGCATGGGTTGAACACATTATCCTTATTTCCGAAGGGAGATCATAGCAAAGTAGCAATCTTAGATGACTCAGATGACTCCTCAGAAAGAGTCGAGTCACTTGTGGGTAATAGAGGGAAAAAATCATCATCCATATCATCAATTAAGCACTCTATTTTTAAATCTTTATCCTTTTCATTTTCTGAGCGAGTGTTATTAAAAGGGCCACCATACAAAAGCTTTTTCCATTTTTCATTATCGGACTTAAAGTCAAAAAGATCATCATCGTCATCTCCCGGTGGAAATGAGTAAACGAGAGCAGGTTCATCGGTGAACCTCTCGAGAATGGGATCAATAATATCAATATCAGTCTTAGGCGAAGAATCTGTTGACGGATCTCGGTTCAAAAAATATTCAATTTCTCTAAGATCAGCTTTAGGATCAAAATTATCGTCCTCATTTCCCGGTGGAAATTGTTTAAAAAGAGCGAGTTCATCGACGAACTCCTTGAGAGAAGAATCACTAGTCTTAGAAGATGTGAGATTAGGAAAAGAATCAGAAGGAGAAGTGGTTCTGCCACTGAAGGGATGAATTGATTTATGAATTTTCAACACTTCGTTAAAATTATCCTCGCATGTGATGTCAATGAAATTAATCATATTAATTGACTCATTTCCATGCTTATGAGGATATTTCGAAGTGCTATCAACATGAAAGATCAATTTTTCATCACCGTCTCTCAGAATAAGCTCTTCTTCGTATACATCGACTAGAGCACGAGCCGTCCTCAAGAAGGGCCTCCTTAAGATAAGGGGAACACGAGGATCGACGTCATAGTCGAAGACAACGAAGTAAACAAGGAATGTTAACTTATCTACTTGTACGAAGACATCCTCAGCTATACCAGCTGGATAAGCAACAAAACCGGTTAGCTAGCTCGAGGGTCATACGAGTGTGTATAAGTTCAGGAAGCATCAAATTCTTCCATACAGAAAGTGTCATAAGGTTAATGCTGGCACCTAAATCGGCTAGTGCCATGCATTTCTCAAGCTTAGGAAAGTCACAGGGAATGACAAATTTCCCAGGGTCTCCAAGTTTCTCGGGTAACTTTTTAAGGAGGACTGTTGAGAAATTTTCAGTCATAGGAGTCTTTGCCAATCCTAATAGTTTCTCCTTATCGGAAAGGAGATCTTTTAACATTTTAGCATACTTTGGTATAAGAGCTAAAGCTTCAGCAAGACTGATATTGAAGTAAAGTTTCTTGAACATATGCAAGAACTTATGGATTTTAATATCAGACTTGTCTTGAAGTTTCTCCTTGTTTAACCTCGAAGGATAAGGAATTGTAGGTTGATGAGGATTTTGCTCAGGAATCACAGAAGATCTAGAAGTAAGAGAAAGAGGGATCTCAGAAGATCTAGAAGAGGGAAACGGCTGGACTACCGAAGATGGGACTCGTGTGGTACTTTCGAGAAGTACCTAGTTCGTGATCGTCTACGGGTCTCGTTCTACCTCCTTAGAAGAAAAAGAAAGAGGAGGAAGTGGAACTGAGGGTCTAGCTAAAACAATACCACTTAGTGTGGTAATTACTTTGATTTCCTCTCGAGGGTTAGGTATGGTGTTGGTAGGAAACGCACCCTGAGGTCTCTCCTGAAGAGCCTTAGTCAAAATACCTATTTGATCTTGCACTATTTGATTTTTGGCATTTTGATTTCGGTTGTAGGCTTGTTGAATTTGGTTCTGAACTAAGATCTGTCTTAACAAATCATCTGTGGTAGATTGATTTAGAGCTTGGTTCTGATAGGAATTTTAACCTTGGTTTTGATTTTGATTATAATTGTTACCATGGTTAAAATTCTGACCCCTGTTCTGATTATACCCTTGATTTTGAGAATTTTGATTAAATCGATTTTGGTTCTGATTCTGGGTATTTTTATTCTGATTATTTCCTAAATTCTGGTTATTTCCTTGATTTTGATTATTGAAACCGGGTTGTGCAAGAAAATTGTTAGAACGGTAGCTTAAAAGGTCACGGTTTCCTTGAGGTTGGTAAGAATTACCACCTGAATTGTAGTTCCCCGTGGTAGCTGGTATGTGCTTAAATACACATACCTTTTTCCATTAAAAACGGACTTAAATGACCAAAAACAGACAAAAACTGCCAAAGATATGTTTGTTTTACATTTGTATTGTGCAGGAACAGATAACCAAGAAAAGGACGAAAAACAAAGCCAAAACAACAAAACTGGACACGGAATGGAAAAGCTGTAAAGGACAAGGCCAAAGCAAAGCCAAAGATCAGATCAGTCAAGTCAAAGTCAACTCAACAAATCAACAGTCAAAATCGGAGCCGTAATTGAAGAATACTATTGGTTGCAATCTCAACCCATCTGATGGGCCGGGAAAGCCCAATAGTATATTGATGAAGACTGTGAAGACCAAATGGGCCCTCAATCAATGACAACAGCCATTGTACACACAAAACCCATCACAAACCCAATTGGGCCCAATACAAAACCCAAAGGCCCAATACCAAACCCAAAGCCCAATAAAGGCCCAAAAACAATTTTTTATAAAACCTCAGGGACTGAAATTGTCAATTTTGAAAATGTTTTATAAAGGAAAAGTGTTTTAAAAAAGAGAAGGACTGAATTTGCAAATTTACAAAATGTTTTCTCTTTATAAAAGGCAGGGACCAATTCTGCCATTGTTTCTTTCTTTCTTTAACCCTTTTGATATAAAACACAAGGGCCCAGATTGCCAACTTTGGAACTCTTTTATAACTAAATAAAAAGGACAAAACGAAATGGAAAGAAATAAGAAGTCCAGGGGTTCTTCTTGTTCTTTTCAAACTGTTTAAAACCTGTTAACCAATAAACGTTTCCCCCTCAACCCGTTTCCCGCCACCACCTCAAAACCTTCACCATCACATGTTACCACCCAATCTTTTACCCAACCCCTCCTTTACCCGTTTTAAACCTAAACCCACACCCATTTCCCTGTTTAAAATGCCAAGCTGGCAATCTCATCAAACCCGAAGCACCATCCATGGCTGAGATTGATAAGAAACAAACACAAGTGTGATCCTAGGGCTGGGATTTGTTGCTGAGGTTGTACACACACAAGAAACACAACAAAAAGAAGTA
>BQNB010162086.1:0-14604 GCA_026074375.1 Tanacetum coccineum | reverse complement strand
GTACTTGTCTGTCATCATCTTCTTCAACGTTTTCCATGGCATTGCATGGGCAACTTCCAGAGTAGTAGTCTTAACGTGAGAGTTCCATCACATCAAGGCATTTTCTTGCAGAGTACTAGTCGCAAATTTGACTTGCTCAGTGCCCTTAAAATTTAAGGGTTTTCACTTCAGGAAATCCGGGTAGGTGCATTCACGAGCAGCGTGTTCATTCCTTCTGACACCCGTTCCTGAAGTATGGCTGTCGTCGCCATTTCTGTTTGCATCACGTGCTGTTAGTGCAGCAGTAACACCTTGGTCAATCATTGCCTAAAGTTGGGCATTGGTGACAGTTGTGGTGGTAAGATTTTCTGTACCTGGTGTTGACCTTGTGGCTCTCTTTGGTGCCATTTCCTTCAAAATCCCAAAAATGTAAAATTTGTTTATTTCCCAAAAGTCATGCTCTGAAATAGAGTGTTGTGAAGTGATGTATGGTCAATATGAATGTGCGCTCATGGCATAAATGGGTGATGGTAAGATATCATATTCGATAGCTTAATGTTTAGGGCCTACGAGCTTATAATACCACCTTGCCTAAAGAAATGTTCCAGTATTTATATAAATAATCCTTATATAAATAATTGTAGAGTATGCACAAGACAGGGTAAGTATATATATACATATATGTATATATACCTAAGTCACGTCCGCAAGTAAGCAAGTAGTGTGTCTACACATAACAGACAAATATTCATATAGTGGTCTTACCACTATAATTACACATAATTATTTCACATAAAGCCTCACGAGTCCTAACCATCCTCGAGGGAATTTATCAAGTACCTCGAGTTGTGTAACAATCTTGTCATGGCTCCATCTCGCAACTCATCAAACAAGAACTGTCTTGAGATGCAGTCATGAATTGGTACACATCTCGACCTAATTAATAAATTTACTCGACGTTGGATAATACTCGAATTTTTATGTTCATCTAACTTCACATAGTTATCATATTGCATGCACATTATGCATGGTCTTGAGGCTATGGTGCAACCCACCATACCTCAACAGGGTTCTAGTGTTTGTCTATCCTACGAACATGTATATAAATCATGTAAGCATCTAGTATGACCAACTATTGCAACAAATAGTGTATGTATGTCTCGTAAAAATCTTTTGAAAATGTGATCGTTGAAAGTGGTTATAGTTTAGGTAAAATTCAACCTAGTTCTCTATAACCTTGGCTCTGATTACCAATCTGTAACACCCCCAAAATTGGGTCGCAGCGGAATGTATTTCCGGGAGCGTTACTTCATGATCCCATTGCACAAGTCAGGAGAGAACGACCTCTAACTGAGTCGTTTGAAAAGAAATCTTGTAAATTTGGACTCCAATGCACATCAAGTATGTCATACATCTATTTCACCTGAGAAAAATATGCTTAAAAGTGTCAACATTAAAGTTGGTGAGTTCATAGGTTTTTGTAAGTATGAATGTAAATCCCAAAACTATATATATAGGTTTACTGTGTTACAAGTTTCGCCCATACAAGACTTGCAACGCATAAACCTACATATATAGGTTTACTTATATAAAATCCCAAAATGTTTCAAGTATATATTGTAATGAACACGATATCCCAAAATGTTTCAAGTAGATATTATAATGAACACAATATCCAAAAATGTTTCAAGTAGATATTATAATGAGCACAATATCCCAATTAGTTTCAAGTATGTAAGAGAAATGATTACGATTACTCTAAGTTCATGGAAACTGCGACGTAGACTTGTAAGTATGCCACTTTATTCAAGGCACGGTAAATGTTCATTAGTATATAGTTGTTGGTCATGTAGACACCAATCCATTCATATCCGACATGGTATAACGTTCGTTAGTTCGATCTCGAACTAGTGAGAGCTAATCACCCGAACGGGGGTTGTCAATCCCCAATAGATCTATTTTATAACATTCGCGCTCACCCTCCAAGTGATTTACAGTTCATGAAACCTAAGCTAATCCGTAATTATTCGAGTAAAAGTCAAGTATGTGTTTACGTCCAAAAAGTAAACCAAGTATTGTATCTCATCGCATGACAAGTAAAGAAGTGCATAAATCAATTTGTAATCAACCAAGTAAATGTATTTATAATCAAGCATGTTCTCACCCCAAAACTTATAAAACAAATCATGTAAAACGTGGGGTTATGAACTCACCTCGAGTGAGCTAATATCAAGTATATCACGCAAAATGCGTCCGATAATCGCCGAATGCAACCTAATCCAATATAGGTCGTATGAGTACTCGAGTATGTTGTCTAACAACTACCATATATAATCCTATTTAGTTATCATCATACTATCGTTCGGGCTATCATAATTAAGAGGTCATGACATGACGTACGAGGAGCTAGGATACTTTAAATCGTAAATCCAACAACTCGTCAATACGCCATCCGAAGAGGCCTCATTATGAAATTCCCTAGTAATATAGCACTTTGGTAACTATAACACATATATATCTATATAGCTATATCACCATCTAATCGTTTTAGCGAAATCATATTTATAAGGTAAAAACGTTTATAATTACGCCTTTTAGCAAAAATGACATAACTTCGTCGTTTTTAGTCCGTTTCTCGCGTTTCTTATGCCCACGCTTTCGTAGTAAGACGAGTGATCATAAAATCACATTTTTAGGTTTTCAT
The DNA here is from genome assembly GCA_026074375.1 of Tanacetum coccineum. Lineage (NCBI taxonomy): Eukaryota > Viridiplantae > Streptophyta > Magnoliopsida > Asterales > Asteraceae > Tanacetum > Tanacetum coccineum. The sequence goes on along the minus strand of BQNB010162086.1, from coordinate 11,921 downwards.
GATTCTGATGTGAATAGTGATTTTACTGTTCATCACAGCTATAAACTCGTTTTTACGTTTTAATTAGCGTAAAACTTGTAAACGTCGTATCTTATTCGTTATAGCTCCGTTTTTAGCGATTCTTTCGAGCACGATCTCGAAATTAAAAGTTTTATCATATTATTTATGTTTTACAAAGTATAAGTTTCTGCCATGAATAGTAACTTTTATAAAAATAGTTTTATAAAAGTATTAACTATCGTAAACTTGTAAATAGCGTATCTTCTTCGTTATTAATCGGTTTTTCGAGTTCTTTATGACCCCTCGATCCTTGTGACATGTAGTATTTTATAAAAGTATAAAATACATATGTAATTTTTCGAATACAAACAGCCCCCTAAGATAAATTTCTCAAAAAGTGTTTAAAACTTGTTTTTAGAACTTTTTAGCTTTACCACTTTGTTACAAATCCATTAGAACCCTTAATATCTTATGTCTTACATATATTAGGTCCATTAGGTCATGTTTTGTCCAAGAGTTCAAGATAACAAGTGTTCTAATCTCACTTTTAATCAAAACCCATTAAAGAAACCCTAAATGGTGATTTAGCTAAATAAAACATATGAACACATAAAATCATAAGTATGAATACATAAAGAGTCTTAGATAACCTTAATGATATGTAGTATGATGACCAACACAATCCAAACCCTTGTTTGGATCACAAATCCAAGCTTGCAAGTATGAAAACCCTAGATTAGGTTTGAAACCCTAATCTTCTATTCTTTGCTTCAACACTTGTAAATGGTTATCCAATGCTTGCAAACACCTTAGAAGGTCTTAGGAATGATGTGTGTATATTTGTATAATTGGTAGAAAAATTTGTATGGATTGTGTAAAGGGGAGTTTTTGAGCCGTGGCCTATCAAGAGTAAAATGGGAGAGATTGTTTTGATTTACACCTTAAGAATGTGTTATGTGTGTTTATCTTGCTAGTTCTTAGAATTATTGATGTGAGAGTACTTGTGTGATCTTAGAAAATCAAAGTATGGATTTGTTTAGGTGGCTATTTTAAGCCGTGAGCTTAAGAGAGAAGAGAGAAAGATTTTTGTGATTTTTGGTTAAGTGTTTATGAAAGTAAGAGTGAGTGCATGCTATTTATAGTGTTTAGGAGATATTATCAAGCCTCAAATGCATGTGCTAGGGATAAGAAAGAGAGGTGGCACATAGGAAGGCACAAGGAAACCAAGGTGAAGTATTAGCCTATTTTAGGGCCTTAGTCACCAACTTGATGAGTCCTTGGTTCTATCCTTCAAAAATTCGGCCACACACACACACACACATATATATATATATATATATATATATATATATATATAAGATGATATTTTGATTATTTTGTGTATTGGGTATAATCGTGGGTATTCGTTTAAGCGTAGTTAGGTTTTGGTGCTTCCGGGAATGCCGAAACGCATTTTATCGTGAAACGTAAGCATTTTACGTAACCAATAAAAATAAGATGAACAATTGATAATTATCCTCATATAATCATTTAACACTTGCTTGATGTAAACGTTTAATCGTTTAATGCCGTTTACATTGAATGATCATTTTTTAGTTTTACGCGATTTAGCTTAACTATATAGATTTAAGAGCAAACGCGTAAAACCCTAAAAATAAATTGTGAATTACATAATGTCATACAATGACCTAAAACACGAAGTTGTTATTAGTCTTCCCCGTTAAATAAGCCTTGTCCATCAGGCTTATGCACGGCACATTGATGTGTGCGGTCTTGGTGAATATGGTGTGGATATTTCTTCTGAATTGTTCTTCCACGTTCTAGTAACTCCAGACCCCCGCCTAGAGTTCCATCGAACCTTGACAATTGGGACACGGCTTCGCCTCAATTGTTTGACTTCGCGATCCATGATTTCTACAGGCTCTTCAACAAAATGAAGCTTGCCATCCACTTGGAGTCCTTCCAACGGAATGACTAAGGGATCGTCAGAATAACATTTCTTGAAGTTGGATACATGAAACGTATTGTGGACCCTGCTCAACTCTTGAGGAAGCTCAAGCTTGTAAGCAATGGCTCCAACTTTTTCAATACTTGAAAGGTCGGAATTTGGGGTTTAACATCCCCTGTTTGCCAAAACGTACGACCCCTTTCCAAGGCGAAACCTTAAGCATAACTTTATCTCTAACTTGAAACTCCATCGATTTACGCTTTAAATTAGGATAGCTCTTTTGTCGATCGCGAGCGGTTTGAATCCTTTGTTTAATCTGGATGATCCTCTCCGTTGTTTCTTGCACTAATTCTGGACCAGTGAGTTGAACTTGTCCAACCTTGGCCCAACACACGGGTGAACGACACTTTCGACCATAAAGTGCTTCAAACGGTGCAGCCTTAATGCTAGCATGATAACTGTTACACCCCGTAAATTCCCGGTTAGTATTCCGACCCATCCCGGTCATCTACTTTAAATTTTATACGTTACGTTAAAATCTGACAGATTACCGAGGAACTAAACTGCGTAACATTGAGTATACATCATCGGACGCGTTCACGGCAATGGGTTAAAAATTTATTTAGGGCATTATATGTGTAATATTAGCTTTCCAGAGTGTTTGTGATTTTTAATCACTTCCGGATATTAATTTTAGGGCTTTATTCTTTTAAATTTAATATTTTCGGTTTTGACCAAAACGGACCCAAACTCGAAATCTTTTCGTGTAAACTCAAGTTATCGTATTTCTAGTGTCATACTACTAAAAATTTCGTTCACCTCTTTTCCCTAGCCAAATGTGGCGCCTCAACACAAAACATGTATACTTGGTAACGCTAATATTAAAGATTTGGGCATCTTATTTTTGAAAGCATCACCATGTGTGATATAAAACATTGGAAAATGGGCACATGGAGAGTGTCACTTCTCAGTGTATTACTTATCATACAACACTTGCATGTGAATACTTACACAATTCTTACACATTTGACTAGTAACTTTGAACCATATCCATCTTCGAGTGAAACATTGGTAGGAAATTTGAATCCACAATGGTCCTTGTGACCAAGTTTCGGATCGAATCCAACAGGCACACACACTTTTGGTGTGTGTTGGGGGGGTGGGGGTCACTTGTATGCCACCAATAACCATTAAACCCTAGCTCTTACCTATATCATACCATGTGATTATCATCAATTAGGTATAACCCTTTTCAATAGCACAAAATTTTCACAGATCTCTTTCCCTCTCCCTCTTTGGCCACGACACAACCCAACCCACCATACACTTCTCCACATCTTTTGAGTTTTAGCAAGATCAAGTATTCTAAAGTTCTGCCTAAGGTTATCTAAGGTAGATCCAAGTGTTGGTTGGTTGTTTTTCAAGATTTTCAAGATTATAAAATTAGGGTTTGCAAGATTATTTGGGTTTTATAGATTTTAGTTTGGGGGTATAGGTCTTGTGTTTTCTCTACTTGCTTCTTGATTTGTAAGTGTTCTTGATTTTGTTGGTTACATCTAGTTTCTTTATAGATCTATGTTTGTTATAAGATCCATGGTGTTTGTGGGTAATTTTTAAAAAGAAAATAAGTTAATTATATTTTTTCATCTTTATAAAATGGAAGTAAACAATTGTCACACTTTATGTTATGTTTTATATTATTGTCTTGGCGAGATTGAGAGTTGATGAGAGTTTGCAACAATAGATATTAGGGTGTATTAAGGGTTTAGTTTTGGTTGGTTGGTTGTTGGTAAAAATATTAGGGCTAGATAGGCACACAATATGCGAGTTGGGTGATTTTTGGGCGTATTTGGTTAGAACATCCTTACTGATCCCGACTTTGTTTGGGTTTTGGTGAATGACTTAAAATGTTTCATTAGACGTAAAAGTAGTTTTTTTGAAGGGGCTTATTTTGTATAATAATTTTTCATGTTACCTCACTTTAAAATCGGACATAAAACGGCTTAAGTTATGGCCAAATGAAACCTCGAACATTTTTTCGGCGAAAATCGGAATATTTAATGACCAGTTCAGCAGCTAAATCGGGAGATTCAGAGCCCTTCGGGTCCGAATCGGCTTAAGTATAAAACACGAAAGTTGTCCGGAATGAGATTTTACTATAAAGTTGGCACCCGTTTAGCCTAAAAGTCAAAAACGAGAGACATTTTTACCACAAATCGAAAAAAATAGATTTTTAAGAAACACTCAAATTAATGCTTGCTGATTGGAATAGTAAAAGGGGGTTTCGGGCACTTTCGGACGATTTTGGATGTTTTAAATGCAAGCGAAACATATAGAAATGCTAAGTAATTAGTTAGAACAACTAGAAATGTCATGAAAGGTTATTTGAGATGACGACCTTAATAAAAAGTAGGATTATTAAAAATGGTACGAATTGGACATCTAGGCGATTTAAACATAAGGATTAGGCGGTTTAGAATTGTTTAAGCGATTTGTAATATATGGAAACTTAAGAAAATAGGGGACGCTATTAACGTTTTGAAACTAAAAAGTTTCCTAAAAGGGAAAGTTTCTAAAAATAGTAACTTTTTGCAAGTATCGGTATTTACTAGACATGGAAGTTCTAAGTCTTTTATTACTAAAACGCAAACACACTTGGATGCTTTAAATGATGAACATAGATGCTTTACTTGTTTACTTTGCCGAATGCTAAGTCATACCCATATTTAATCTAGGTCGCGGCTAGACCTCCTTATATCATCATCGTTGTTGTGATTATCGCTTATCCTTGTTAAGGTGAGTTCATAGCCCCACGTTTTTACCGATTTACAAATGCTTTATACTTTGGGGTGAGAAACATTGTTTGCTTTTTAAATTGGACACAAGTTCTTTACGCGAGTTTTACATGTTTATGTGTTGCCTAAGTTTGCTTACAAACCCACTACTGCCCGAATTATCATGAACTGTTAATTTCTCGACCGGAGGACCGGTTGAGGGAGCGCGAGTGAGTAAATAGATCTATTGGGACTAATTATCCCTATCCGGGTGAGTAGCGCTCACTGTTCGAGTTTGCCAAGAACAAACGGGTATATGTCATGTCGATGTGCATTATGGTGGTCTTTGGTTTGGGACACCGGTTAAGGGCAGGAATACTATGTGACAGGATGTAACATGCCCTGTTGATTATTAGCTTCAGTGTCATGAGCTTAGTGCAACAGTAAATACTTTTTATGTGATGTTGTATCTGTTATAGTAGTCGCATACGTTTTGAAATCTTGTGGTCCACTCTTGTATTAACTTAAACCTATGAATTCACCAACATTATGTTGACGTTTTAAACATGTTTTCTCAGGTGCTTAGCTTGGATTGATTCTTGATGCTAAATGGAGTCTATGTGCTATGTGACTTCGCCAATTTCAAGACTTATCTATTATATACTCGTTGTCATTATCAAAACTTTGTTATGCTTCTGCTACATTTAACTCTCTTATGACCGGTTGAAAAACTTAATTAATATTTTCATATGCAACAAGTACAACTTTTTCAAACGTCCATGATTAGTGGTCGTTCTTTATTGCTGTGTGTTCGGATTGTTATGACGTCACGCTCTTGGACACGTATTCCGTCCAGGCCCCGTCTGGGGGTGTGACAATAGATGGGAAGAAGATTGTTGTTACTGCAGCATCTGTAAGACGAGATCTTCAACTGGAAGATGCTAATGGTTTTGATTGTCTGCCAAATGCTACAATTTTTAAACAGCTTACACTCATGGGGTATGAAAAACTTTCACAGAAGCTTACATTTTATAAGGCTTTCTTCTCTCCCTAATGGAAGTTTCTTATTCATACTATTTTGCAATGCCTAAGTGATAAGACTACTGCATGGAATGAATTTAGTAGCATTATGGCCTCTACAATTATCTGTCTAGCCAATAACTAGAAGTTCAACTTTTCCAAATATATTTTTGAAAGCATGATGAAGAACTTGGATAGTGCTGTCAAATTCTTGATGTATCCAAGATTTGTGCAAGTATTTTTGGATAATCAACTAGAAGGAATGCTAAATCACAACAGAATTTATATTGCACCATCCCACACAAAGAAGGTTTTTGCTAATATGAAAAGGCAAGGAAAGGACTTTTCTAGTAGAGTAACACCCTTGTTCTCAACTATGATGGTGCAAGCTCAACAAGAACAGGGTAAAGGTTTAGACATACCAACTATTACTCAACCATCATCGTCTCAACTCCAAAAGAAACATAAGCCAAGGAAGCCCAAGAAGAAGGATACTCAGATACCTCAATCTAATGTTCCTAGTAACAATCTAGCAGATGAGGCTATTAATAAGGAGAATGTATCTAAACATTCCAATGATCCACTTCTTAGTGGTGAGGATAAACTGAAACTTGAGGAATTGATGGCACTATGTACCAACTTACAAAGCAGTGTTCTTGATTTGGAACACACAAAGACCACTCAGGTACTCAAGATTGATAGCTTAAAAAGGAGGGTCAAGAAGCTTGAGAAGAAACAAAGGTCAAGAACTTACAGGCTTAGAAGATTGTATAAGGTTGGTTTAAGTGCAAGGGTTGTCTCTTCTGAGGATGAAGGTTTGGGTGAGGATGATGCATCCAAATAGGGGAGGAAAATTCATGATATTGATGTTGATGAAGACATCACCCTAGAGAATGTTCATGATGAAGAAATGTTTGATACAGGTGTTTTTAATGATGAAAAAGTGTTTGCAGGATAGGATATGGCTGAACATGAAGTTAGTATTGTTGATCCAGTTACTACTGCTGGTGAAGTAGTTACTACTGCTAATGTTGAAGTTAGTACTGCCAGTCCAACTATTCCTATAATAACTACTGTTGAACTTACTTTGGCTCAAACACTGGCAGATTTGAAGAGAGCAAGACCCAAGACAAAAGGGGTTGTTATGCAAGAGCCAAGTGAAACATCAACAACAACAACAATAACAACAACAACAACAACAACAACAATTCCTTCAAAGGACAAGGGTAAAGGTATAATGGTTGAAGAACCTTTAAAGATGGAGAAGAAAGATCAAGTCTTATTTGATGAACAAGAAGCTATAAGGTTACAAGGGAGGATTGCAAGAGAAAAAGAAGAAGACAATGCTACATTAATTGCACAATGGAATGATATTCAGGATAAGGTTGAGACTGAATATGAATTAGCTCAAAGGTTGCAAGTAGAGGAACAAGAAGAGTTGACAATGAAAGAAAAGTCTAAACTATTTCAACAACTCTTGGAGAAAAGGAGGAAGAACTTTGCAGCTAAGAGAGCAGAAGAAAGGAGAAATAGACCACCCACAAAAGTTCAACAAAGGAGTATAATGTGTACCTATCTGAAAAACATAGCAGGATGGAAGCCCAAAGACTTGAAGACTAAGTCCTTTGCCAATGTTCAAGAGTTATTTGATAAAGCAATGCAAAGGGTAAACACATTTGTTGATATGGATACAGAATTGTTAAGAGATAGTGAAGTAAGAGAAGAAGGCAGTGAGACAAAAGAAGAAAACAGTTCAAAAAGAATAGGAAAGAGCTTGAATCTGACAAATCAAAGAAGCAGAAGTTAGATGAGAAGGTGGAAGAAGAAGTAGATGATGCTAAGGAAGCTGAAGAGCTTAAGCAATGTTTGGAAATAGTTCCAGATGATGGAGATGATGTAACTATTAATGCTACACCTTTGTCTGTCAAAATTTCAATTGTTGACTATAAGATCTACCAAGAAGGGAAGAAAAGCTTTTTCAAAATAATCAGAGCAGAAGCAGAAGTAGATGATGTTAAGGAAGCTGAAGAGCTTAAGCAATGTTTAGAAGTAGTTCCAGTTGATAGAGAAGACTTGGAAGTTCTTTGGAGGATAGTCAAAGCTAGATTTAAGAAGACAGAGCCAGTGAATTACATGAATATTCTCTTACATCTTAATTTGAAGACTATGTTTGAACATCATGTTGAAGATAGTATATGGAAGAATCAACAAGGATTAGTTAAAGTGCTGAATTGGAAGCTTTTTTATTCTTGTGGAGTTCATTGTGTAACAGTATAGTCCATACCATATTATCTATTGGTTGAGAAAATGTATCCACTTACAAAGCACATACTACATCAAATGTTTAATAATGTGAAGCTTCAAGTTGACTATGAGTGTGAAATGGCATATGAGCTTTTTAGATTGGTCAAGAAACAGCTTAAGGAAGGCTATGTAACTGAATGAAGTGTTTGAAAGCATCCTTATGGTGATTGATGAAGCTTTTAATGAAGAAACTTAATGATTTTGAAAATAAATATCAAGTTTAGGAGAGGATTGTTGGGATTAAAAGCCTTCTTGAAGTTACTGCTGTTAAGATATTAGTTACTGCTGCTAAGTATAAACTAGTGCTGTTAGTAATCTTAATGAAAAATATGCTAAGTAATTAGTACTGCTAGTTACTACTGCTAGTGTAAGTTACTACTGCTAGTGTATATTATTACTGCTAGTTACTACTGCTAGTAATGTTAGTACTGCTAGAGTAAAGTTAGTACTGCTAGTGTAACTTAGTACTGCTGGTGAAGATTGAAGAAAACTTTCTAAGTAGTTAATGCTGCTTGTACACAGTTAGTGATGCTGGTATAAAAGTTACTACTGTTGGTGTTGAAAGTTAATGCTGATGAAAGATTACAACTGCTAAAAGGATAAAGACTGCTCAAAGAAAATATAAAGATTGCTTATGGGATATGTATGAGATATTTTTGTAAAAGATACGTATAAGTTATTTGTTTAGAAGATTATGATAACTTAGGAAAATATTGTAATCCCATTAGGACTCATTGGTGTATAAAAGGAGGACCTAGGGTATAGAATTCTATGTATCAGTATCAAAGTATCAAATCGAGTCATTCATATAATTGTCATAGCTTCAAGGTTTTGTAAACCCTAACACTATTAAGAGTGTTCGTATTATATTGAGGCTGAAAGTTTGGTAAACTATTTGTTATTGATCTTATTCATTACTGTTTCATTGAAATTTTTCTTAGTATCATTGACTAGATTCCGCATAGTCTTTGATATTCACAATCAAAGTTTCTATCATAGTTGTTTTGAATTTAACCAATACAACTTAGCCTTATACAAGCTAAGAAATATCTATTCTATTGGGATCAACAAAGGGGTTTCATAAGAATGTCGGCGATGTTGTCGACGGACAACACTTTTTCGATTGAGATATGTCCTTTCTAGATATTATCACAAAGAAAGTGGTGATGAATTTCGATGTGTTTGGTTCGAGAATGTTGCACTGAGTTTTTTCTAAGGTCAATCGCACCTTTATTGTCGCACATGATCGGGACATCATCGAGTCGAACGTCGTAGTCGATAAGAGCTTGTTTTATCCATAGTGCTTGTTGACATGCCTTTCATGCGCTTACGTATTCGGCTTCGGTTGTGGATATAGAAAGAGTGGTTTGTTTCTTCGATAACCAAGATGTCAAACAACATCCCACGAATGTACAAATACCACTAGTGCTCTTTCGATCCACATAATCTCCCGCATGATCAGAGTCGGCATATACTACAGTTTCTATACCGACCCCTTAGGATACCATAATCCTAAGTGCATAGTGCCTTTAATGTATCGGAAGATACGTTTAACTTCTTCAATGTGAGAGGTTTTAGGAGCCTCTTGGAAGTGGTCACAAAGGCAGACATTAAACATGATATTAGGCCAACTTGTCGTTAGGTATAGTAAACTACCTATCATGCCTTGATACTTGGTACTATCTATCAACTCACACTCTTCGTCTTTCATGAGTTTGGTATCGGAGGACATGGGGGTTTTCATTGGTTTAGATTCTTCTAAGCCAAATTTCTTAAGCATTCTTTAATATATTTAGATTGATTAAAGAAAATACCATCTTTCATTTGTTTTATTCGTAGTCCAAGGAAGAAGTTAAGGTCACCCATCATGCTCATCTCGAACTCGTCATGCATGATTTTGGCAAATTCATCACACATGTCTTGACAAGTCGAATCGAATATGATATCATCGACATATATTTGAACGATGATGAGGTTTGAACTTCTCTTCTTAGTAAAAAGTGTGTTATCTACCATTCCTATTTTATATTCATGTTTAATAAGGAAAGCTTTTAATCTATCATACCAAGCTTTGGGTACTTGTTTAAGACCATACAGAGTTTTCTTTAGTTTATAAACATGATCCGGTTTTTCAAAGTCAATGAATCCTAGAGGTTATGCCACGTATACTTCCTCATTGATAAAACCGTTTAGGAATTCACTTTTTACATCCATTTGGAATAATTTAAAGTCTAAAGCACAAGCATAACCTAATAGTATCCTAATTGACTCAAGTCTGGCAACTGGAGCATAAGTTTCATCATAATCGATGCCCTCCTGTTGATTATAGCCTTGAGCAACTAACCTAGCCTTATTTTGAGAAACAATACCATTCTCGTCTAACTTATTTCTAAACACCTACTTAGTTCCTATAATTGTCATATTCCTAGGTTGTGGAACTAACTCCCAAACGTCGTTAGCAATGAATTAATTTAATTCTTCTTGCATAGCGACTATCTAACTATCATCGGTTAAGGCTTCATTCACATTCTTTGGTTCTATAGTTGATATAAAACAAAAGAACTTACTTTGGTTTTAGGCTTATGATCTAAGGGTTCTTTGGTTAAGGTTTCCTATGACATTTTCTAATGGATGGTTCCTAGATTCCTTAATATTGACTATTTCGTCAATCTCTAAAGTTTCATCCCCAATGTCACTTTCTAGGTTTTTCTTTTCAGTGACCTTAATTGCTTCTTCTTCATCTAAGTCATCATACACCAAGGGTGATGTCTTAGAGGGTGGAGGAGTTTCATCGAATATCACGTTAAGTGTTCTTTGACTTTTCTAGTGTGTTTGTTTAGGATGATGTAGGCTTTACTATTTTGAGAATAACCTAAAAAGATACCTTCGTATGACTTCGGGTCAAACTTTGTAAGGTAGTCTTTAGTGTTTAGAATGAAGAACTTGTTTCCAAACACTCTAAACTAATCTAATGTAGGTGTCCTACCTCTTAAGAGTTTGTAAGGTGTTTTTCCTAAGATGGCTCTAATTAGGAGTCAGTTAAGAATGTATGTTGAAGTGTCTACTATGTTACACCAAAACTTTTGTGGTAACGATTGCTCATTCAACATAGTTCTACTCATTTCTTGAAGTGTCTTATTTTTCCTTTCAACCACGCCATTTGATTGAGGAGTGCGTGGAGCTGAGAAGTTATGTGTAATACCATTGGCATTACAAAACTCTCCAAATTGCACCTCATTATCAAATTCTCTACCGTGGTCGGTTCTTATTGACACTATTGAACAACCTAATTGGTTTTGAATTTTCCTACTAAGTATTTCAAATTGATCGAAAGCTTCAGTTTTATCCTTAAGGAATCTAGTCCAAGTATGACTAGGGTGTAACGGTTTCCTTCGTGTTGGGATTAAAAGCTTCTTAATGCTATTTGGAAGTAACTGCTGCTAAGTTAGTGCCGCTGGAATAAAAGTTAATGCTGCAACTTACAACTGCTGAAGGATTACAACTGCTAGAAGAGTTTCTACTGTCAGAAGGATAAAGACAAGAGAAAGGATTTAGATGAAGATTGTTTATTAAGATTACTTACGGGACAAGTATGAGATATTTTTGTAAAAGATACGTATAAGTTATTTGTTTAGAAGATCATGATAACTTAGAAAAATATTTTAAGCCTGTTAGGACTCCTTGGTGTATAAAAGGAGGTCCTAGGGTATAGAGTTTAATGTAAAACATTCATACACATTCATACATTTTGATATATAGCTTCATAGTTGTAAACCCTAGTAGTACACAGAGTACTCGTATTATTGATAATAATATTGGAGCTTTTTAGTAATATCATTGTTCATATGGTTTACTGTTTTATTAATATTCTTCTA